>WNNJ02000891.1:0-177555 GCA_012934845.2 Pomphorhynchus laevis | reverse complement strand
TATTGTAAAATTAGCAGATAAAGGATCCCAATTAGTGATATGGGATAAAAATGATTATAAATCGGAATGTCTAAGACAGCTAAATTCGACTACATATGAACGCACAACAAAAGACGAATTGAAACGCACATATGACAGAGTAGAAGAGTACAGACTGAAACACGAATCAATAGGCGCTATCGACAACAAGACATCAAACGATATACGATCGAAAATCCCTTATCGTGCAGGGGTATTCTATCTCTTACCAAAAATTCACAAGGAAGAAAGACCTTGTAAAGGAAGACCTATCGTATCCAACAAAGCCACAGTAACTGAGAACCTCTCGAGATTCCTAGACTGTACACTAAAAAGTTTAATGTCAACATCAAATAGCTATCTAAAGGATACATACAGTTTTCTGAAAAAATTAAATCATCACAAACCAAGCATAGCAAAACAAGACATAATACTAACTCTTGATGTTTCAAATCTTTATACGTCTATTCCCCACGAAGATGGAATCAAGAGAATAGGATCGTTGATAGATCAAGCGGGATGGAATACAAAGAAAAAATCCTTAATTACAGAGGGGCTAAGATTGATACTAGAAGGAAATACATTTGAATTTAATGGATCACTGTACACACAGAAAATAGGTACGGCGATGGGCACACCTGTTGCGCCCACGTATGCCACGCTATATCTAAATCATTACGAACAGCAGTTCATTCATCAATGTACATGGAAACCATTTATATGGTACAGATATATTGATGATATTTTTCTAGTTTGGAAAGATGGTGACGAACATTTAGAACAGTTCGTTAACAATCTAAACAATTTCGGACCATTAAAGTTTACGATAAATAGAACAGTTCCGATTAATTTCCTTGATGTGTCTATTTACTGGGACAATAACGATACATTGCAGACCAGAATATATAGGAAACCCAGTAGTCCTAAAATGCATTTGCACCCGTTGAGTGCCCACCCAAAACACATTAAGATGAATATGATCATAAATGAAACATCAAGAATCCTGAAAATATGTAGTACAACAAAATCACAGCTAGATACAATAGACCATCTAAGAAAGCAGCTCATTCTGAGAGGATATACTTATCGTGAGGTTAATCGATCAATTAATAAAAGTCTAATATTATTAAAAAATTCCAAAAACTTGCCGTAAGAAAAAATATGCAGTGACAATATTTACGTCTTCCCTTATCATAAGGCATTACAATCATTATCATGCGACGCTAACGAATCAATAGGTAATATAGCAAAACAAATAGGAAAACCAATCAAAAGAGTATTTATAACCTTTAAAGCTACAAACACAATCGGTCGCCGGTTAATACGGTCAAAATTCCAAAGACAAGGAAACAAAAATATGTCGGGATGTAAACAATGCCAAAGAGCGCGAACAAAATGTTGTGAAAATGTTATTAATGCTACAAAGTACGTTAGCAGCAAAACGAAATTAGAATATAAAATAAACGGCAATACATCATGCGCATCAAACGGTAATGTATATTTAGCAACATGCAGACTGTGTCAACTACAATACGTAGGTGAGACAGGACTTAGCATGAATATGAGACTTAATAATCGCAGATCAGATATAAATAAACAGTTAACACATCGCGACGCGATTGTGCATCATTGTATTTCAGCACATTCAAAAAATTCGGATATTTTTGACTATATCATAATAAAGGATGGTATTAACGACACTAAAGAAAGAAGAATAGAAGAGCAGAGAATTGTAGGTCAACTATTAACAGATACTAATCATGGGTTAAATTCAGAACACATTTACAAATGGGATGTCGATATTACATAATTCCACCTTAAACAATTACTTTGTTTTATTAATTGTTAACTTTATTGTGCTCTCACTCTAGATTGACAAAGCTCCAAAGAGCGAAACGTTTTCAATAAAATTTTGAATCTATTTTGCTTGTGCTGGTGTAAATCGTAAGATAAACATATATATATATATATATATATATATATATATATATATATATATATATATATATATATATATAATAAGACAAAATCATTCTTGTTTTTCGCTGGACTTGAATTTATTCATATTTACATTGATTAAAGGTCTACTATGATCGCGAACGGCAGTCCACCTCAAACTATATATATATATATATATATATATATATATATATATATATATATATATATATATATATATATATATATATATATATATATATATAGATTGTATCGCAAGAACTCCTCCATACCCAATTACCTTCATGCACAAAGCGCTCATCCTAATTACACGAAAAAATCCCTTATACAAAATGAAGCGTGTAGAATAATACGTGTTTGTAGTGAACCGGCACGTCGAGAAGTACATCTATACAAGCTTAGAGGTATCCTAGCAAACAGAGGTTTTACTAAACGAGAGATATTAAGCAGTATCAATAGGGCACGACATAAAACATATTTACAGAATGAATTACCTCAAGTTAAAAATGACAAAATTAATCAAATTCGAATAGTAATGCCATTCCATCCAGCTTTAACGGCAGTCGAAAGGAGTCTTAATCTGAAAATTAAAAACATGGCAAAATCTGAAAACATTAATATTCCCAATTTACAATTTGTCTACAAATCAAATAACAAATTAGGTAGGAATATCATTAAAAGCTCGTCAGAGACTACAAAAGTTGGAGTTGCAAATTCATGCAAAAAGTGTGAACGCCCTTGATGCAAGTGTTGCGCACAAATCGTAGAAACAAATCGCTTTACAAGTAATGTAACAGGTTTGAGTTATAGAATTAAGCACCCTGTTACATGCAGTACAAAGGATGTCGTATATCTAGGATGTTGTTCACTATGCTCGGCACAATACATTGGTGAGTCTAGACGCTCCCTGAGTGAGAGACTGAACAATCGTAGATCAGACATATTGAGGGGTAAAAATACCCAAGACTCTATAGTGGAACATTGCATCGATACTCATAACATCACAGAAGATTGTTTCAATTACACTATCATCGCTAATAATACCGGCACTGATAAATTGAGAAAATATAACGAACAACAATGGGTCGGGCAGCTATTTTCTGATACACCAAATGGTATCAATAAACACCACTTTTACAAGTGGATTGATATCACATAGAACAATTATTACTTTCGTTGCTATATTCAGGTTTTACGTTTTTGTGTTTCTGTTATAGATTTGATAAAGCTAATAAAAAGCGAAACGTCGTATTAATTTCTTCGTTAAGACTGGTTTACTTTAATTATATATATTAAACGTATTCACATGATGGATCCCAGTCATCAGTTACATTCAGAACCTACATTATATATATATCAAAAAGGATCGCTCCGTCACATTCGATAAAATCTCATTACAGTCAATATCACATCTTGAATATCTGTATTTTGTCGTTGTAGATACATCAATTACTACATTATCTGGAACTGGCTGAAGTTCTAGCTCAGTTGTCAACATTTACACACGGTTTTAAACAATTAGTAATATAACAATAAAGATTTTATTAATAAGAATTAACAGCTTAAGATAAGACTGACAATAAAATCTTAATTATTCTTCTGGATCTTCTTAATCTTCACACCATTATACAGGCCTCAAATCCATGGGGATCTGATCCTCCCCCAACCGATCCAACACGCCGCCTTCTGACTGAACCACCCGCGGTCTTTCACCGCAATGAAGAATCCAGTCGGTGCGGACTATGCTGGGTAAACGATAGACAAGGAGCTCTAGGAACGTTAGTTTTTGCTCTGGTGGGACGTTCTCTTGAAAAAAATGACTATTCCCGAGATAGCTCAGGGGCCCTAAAGGCGCACCTGGGTTTTCCCTTTCAACGAAAGATGCTGGGCCCGTTTTAGAGCCCACCTAGCTCTCTTTAGGATACGTTTGAGTCTATCCAGCTCAGCTTTCGCGGACCAGTTCACCGTAACGGTGAACTTCAGATATTTTACTCGACTTGTGAAGGTGGGAAGTGGTTCAGAGGCAAATATGAAGGAGAGCGCAGAGAGTGCTGATCTCTTAAGTTTTTTCTTAGTTGCAGGGGTGCCATGAAAGACAACCGCTTGCGATTTGGTGGAATTTAAAGCAAGATTGGATTTGGGTAACTGGTCTTTTAATCTTAAAAAGAACCGACTGATGTCCGAGACTACGTCCTTGCACCTGTGTCCAGTGAACAGGTCTGTGGTGTCATCAGCGTACACCACTAGACGTTGTTAACGTTTAAATATTTTAAATAGAATAATTGCGGCAGCAAGATATAAGATTGGAGAATGTGGTGAACCTTGAAGCACACCAGTAAAAGGGTAGAATTGAAGCGCATCAGAGTCGTCATCGTAATAAAATCGCTTGGTGTACAGCAGTATTTCCACCGTTAACAATTCTCGCAGTCAATCCGAGGGACCTGATAGAAGAGATAACAATGGGAATGGACATGCGGTCAAATGCAGCGGAAAAATCAAGGAAAACAGCCACATCTAGCTGATGACTGTTCTCCTGACAAAACCGATGCACTTCATCAACCGCTGAATGGACCGAGCGACCTTTGACAAACCCATGGAAACCAGGTGGGATTAACCCCCCCCACTCAGATGATCGCGGATTTTACGCGCAAGCGCTTTTTCGTAGATCGATACGAGGGAATTTAGAATCAAAATGGGCCGCAGGTCTTTAGGACAAGAGACCGGATACTTTTTTGGAATAAAAATTCTCTTGCTAATAATGTTATTGCCGGCCACATCGGATGAGGTGGCTAATAGCATTGTAACGGGCCACCTCCCTTCTTTGATCGGCTGTCAATTGCTGAAAGACACGAGAAGAGAGTGGAGCGATGGATTTGGAGGTGTCAGGAAGAAGCCTTAGGCATTGAGAATATCTGTGACAGATAAGTCTCTCCTCCTGAAGTCTTTCCAGGACGAGATTGGTTGAGGAGATTGCGTGGCTTCATAATTGTGTATGGCTAGTGACTCCTCCAAAACTTTATCAAGGCCTATACTACCGATCCAGCTTAAAGCCCTATCCCTCTAACAAACAAACTTCTTATTAAATATCTTCCAAAAGGAAGACTAAGAAGGGTTAAGACGAGCACTGCCTGCCCTATCCCTACTCAGCTGGAACCAATATCTTGTGCGCCAGTATTCATTCGAGTGAATATGTCTGGCAGAGGAAGAGAGATTAAAGAGGTTCAGTAGTTTAGCTAGGACCTTGAGTTTTGTGGGAGGGGGACTGAAAATGCTACCTTTATAGGTTGTCGAAAGCAACGCGGTAACTTGCGAAGGGAGGTAGGAATTAAATTCGGTTAAACTCTCATTACCTATTCGGGGGAAGCGTTGGATAGCTGCCTGGAAGAAAGCCACTCTGATTGGGTCAAAGTGAAATCTTCTACGAAGCAGATTATCCTCTTCTAACTGCCAGCGAATTAGATCATGAGAGGTGGACAGATGTTGTCGCGACTGCTCCGTGCAGAAGGGTTTTAACAACCACCTCTCATGAAGCAGTAATAAGTCGAGGAGTGAATTTTTTGATGTGCAATGAAAGGTGGGGACGGTGGTTTGTTAATAAGATAACCGTTCCTGGCTCTGTGGAGTGCTGCATTAATCCAACGACCAGTTCTGTCATTGAAGTCACCTAGTACCATGTCATAGCCGCTATCAATAATACAATCCAGGAGGTCACGCTTCTTGCGAATCTCCCCTGGACGGGTATAGACATTGACTAGACAGAGGCGTTTACCGTTCTTAACGAATGAAACTACCAAACAAGACAGGGCCGAACAAGAGTAATTTATCAGGAGGGAGGACCTTAAAGAGCACTTAACTAAGGTCAAGAGTCCTTGAGATGAAGATGAGTGAGGTGGCGTTATGTACGGAGTATAGTGGGAACAAATTTGCTTTGGTATAAATCGAGTAATGTCCTAGGGGAGACGGATAGATCGCGTATCCTGAAGGACTATAACATCTGCGTCTCTACCAGATAAAAGTCTAAGGGCAGAAGCACCTCCCGAATTCCACTGAATGATATTCAGTGAAAAAGGCTCGGGTTTACTCACCATTGTGTCAGACAAGTTGGACGGGGGCAGCAACCTAGACAGAGCTAGTTGCTGGAGGGTTGCCCCTCCCGCCACTAGCCCAATCCAGGGTCAGAGCCCCCTGGGCAATATCTTCATTTCCCAACGAGGAGGCCCCTTTATCTTGTAGCAATTTCCCCATCTTAAGGGGAGGAATCGTTCGTGCTGAGGCACCACTTTTTTTTGATTTAGGCCTCACTATAACTGGCTACAACGGCACTGAGGCTGAACCAAGGAAAGCCGCCAGAAGGGGGTCATCATTCTCTCCATCTGTGCCAATATAACTTTCTTATTATTGTCAATTAGAGATAATATGTCCGAGTTTGACATTCTGTCTGCCGACGCAGAAACGGATGCGTAGTCTTTTGAAGTAGGGATCGACTTGGCAGAGAATCTTCTTTGATAGTCTTTGAAGATTCGGCAGCGTCGCGACCACGCGGGGTAGTCTCCCCCGCAATTGATACAGGCAGGAGGGGTCACACACCTCCCTCCCTTAGACATATTATCGCATGAAGTAAGTCCACAAACTCCACATATTTTTCACGCGAAAAAGCCGAGGCCCAGTTCCCCCAACTATGGCATAGGTTGCAATGTGGATAAGTAAATGAGTCTTGATCAACCAGGGTAAACCTTAAGTTATACCCCAGAAAGGGGTTAATCGCGGCCTTGGATAACAACAGAGCATTATCTAAATCTGCCGTGCAAAAGGCAATCGGGAGTACATCTCCTGCCTTCGACTTAAGTTCTCTGATTGAGTCCAATTTATAGGTCTTCTGAAGGAGGTCAAAATCTTCCTCTTCGAGGTGAGGAGGGTAATTCGTAATTTTAGGTCGCCTGAATAGGCTTTAACAATAACGTTCTTATGTGGTATAGGCTCTTCTTAAAAAACTGTTCGTAGGCTTTCAACAGAGCAGGGGAAGCGAATGAAAATTTGAGTGTTTACATACGTTCTCATATAATTAAAGACTATTCTCCCGGTTAGTCTTTAACGAAGGTACTGAGAAAGACAGTAAATAATCTATGCCTTTCTATAGGTTTTGTAGCTGTGATAATCGCTAAATTATTAAGTTTTGGAATAGGGGGAAGTTCCCCCGGGTCAGATGCTGAGTTAGAAAAAATTCACTAACCTTAGGATCGTTGATCATCATTGTAGAAGTAGAAAGTATACCTTTTTCGAGAGATTTCGTTCCAAAATCGAAGATTTCTGAAGCATTTTTGCAGGAGCTTTGATGCTCCGACGCACACAAAACGTTGTTACTTGTACAAATGCTTTTGAGTAATATCAATACGTGGCAAATCGTGTCGAATAAATGTAAAAACCACAGTTTTACATAACAGTGCATGTGTGACGTTTAAACTATCACCACAAGTTAATTTAGTAATTAAATTTGGATGATCCCGTTCATATCTTATAGCGATGGCATCTTGAAATTATATCTTGGAAAATGTAATGTTTGCCCATGTACTTGTTAAGCTAAGCCATGCCGATGCACCCTTCACGCGAGAATTTACAAAAATCGTTTTTGTCTCTTGACTTGTTTATCGATGAATTTCTGTTATCTGAGCATGATAGCTTTTGGACACTGTATCTGTTTTTACGTGTCCATCTGCCTATTATGCACACTATTTTCGTTTTGATCCTTCTATGAATGGCCCACATATTTTTAGCGTTTTTAATGTTTCTTGATTACCAAATCATTATGTTTAAAGGCTCGAACCACTATGGATCTGTTCTACATGTTCTCAACAGATATGTCCATTGGAATTATATAGACTTAGTTAAAAGTACGCTGTTTGGGAATCATACTCAGCAACCTCTGATAACACATTAAGGTCATTTGTCCAGCTGTTTATTTTGTTTTTGACTTCATGTTCGATAAATTCACTAGTTCCAATATAGCTGCCTAAAAATTTATAACCATTACTGGTTATCTGTATATAAGATTATCTAAGATAGTCCATTTTGTCCCCATTTTACTACTATGCGTTAAAGTACATTTTGATGGCTTAATGTAAAATCTATATTTTGGCCCAATACGCTGAACTTCAAGGCACGCCCTTTCAAGTTTCTAGATTTTCCTGGCACACGCTGAGTCGGCATCAAACCATTAATGAGTATCACTAGATGAATGTTCTTGTAGTTAATAATTAAAGGTATTAGAATGTATTTGTCACCGTTGCTAATTGGGTATAGGAAAATGGCTGAAACCTGATAGCATAGCAGTTCTTCCTGATGACATATATTCCTTATACATCGTCTATTATTTATTAGTCAATTCATAAAAATTTACTTTTGTTTTAAATTTAAATTTTAAATGTTATCTTGATGTAAATTATATGAAACGTTATGACAAATGCGTGCCAGCTGCACGCTTACAAGTCCACTAACCAACAAAAAACAGCAAACGTCAAGCAAATAAATTTTGTTAAATTGTTTAAATATTATCGGATTTGGCGTTTGAAGCACATCATTGAGGTTGATTGGCCTATATGATTATGCAGATGATTCTAGAGAGAGGAGCAGCCACAAGGAAGTAACGGAAGCCAAAAGAGGTAGAGTAGTTTTGGGCATGTAGAAGAAGTGAATTCCCTTTTGAATTTAAGTGAATTATGTTCAAAAGAAAAGGCGAGGAACAGTAATCAGAACGGATAATTGTCGAGAAAAGGAAGGTTGAGGAATAAAGGGGTAGGAAAGTTACAAGGCGTAAATCAATGGGAAGAAGACGAATTTAAACACGAGAATAAATGGTAGGCAAATCGAGAGAAGCAAGATAGTGAGATATATAATCAACACGACGAAGACGGAGGGGAATTCGAACGGCTGCGTTGCCTATTTGACATTGTTGTTTGATATTTTTCAATTAAACGCGACATGTGGGACAGCTTATAAGATTAAGCACGTGTATTTACATTCATTTAAAATATATGCACAAAATGCTGGGAGATCTGCTTTCGTACGGAATTTTTCAGGAATAATGAACATTATGTCGAAAATATTAAGCGTGCAAACTATTTAATTCTGCTTGCAATGTGTATTTTGCTGAATTAATTTAAGTTAATATTATTAGATTAAAATATCCAAGAACTGTAAAGATCAAAATGAATTTGCAATACTCTGCTGAATAAACTGAGTCGAAAGAATCGATTGTAGACAATACTATCTGTATTGATACTATACTGTATGAGTCACTATACTGACTATAGTATTTAGACAATACTTTTCTTAATTCATTGTAGTTCATTACTTAATTACTAATTCTAGATAAATTCAGTTGTGAGTGTCGAAAGCTTATAGTTTTTTCAATTCTGTTGTCATGCGAATGTGTGCAAAATGAAACATTTCATAAAAGTGGTCTAAAAATTAGCGTGCACGCAGTGAGTTCAAACCATCCTACGAGCAATCGTTGCATATTGAAAAATATGTAACGAGATTTGTATTGCGCTATATTTTGATTTGGAATAATTTTCAAATTAAAGTTAAAAAATACCAGTTAGTGCTGATCTCAAAGGAACTTTCGTAGTTACTCTATACTTATGGTTTTACAAACAGCCACTCAAATGAAAGGTATGTGAGGACAAACTTCTAATTACAAATCAGTTTGTGCCCTACTTAGAGTTAATCAATTCAGCTTACCGAGTCTAAGTTTTAATATAATTATAAAATGAAAAATAAATATATAAAAATATATAAATAAAAATAATAATGCTAAATCAATAAATCAAAATTAAATTATATATTAAATAATTTTCATATTATTTCCTTTCGTAAAATACCGTTTCCATTTCTACTTTTACTGTTTTGACCATTTCATATGTTGAGTCTATTGAATAATCCTCATGCACATCGATAAGGCGGATTATAAGCTATATCATTACAAGCTATATAATTATAACGACGAATCCGATCAGATAAATGTCTTCGTATTTATACAATATCAGAAATAATAAATACAAAATAAATACAAAATAAATCAGAAATAATAAATAATTATAAGATTTTATAATATTTTGTTTATTTTATTTTGTAAAATTATAAGAAAAAGAAAAAATCCATAACACTTGCTTAAGAATTAACAGAAAAATAGTCGTATCAATAATCAAAACAAAATCATGCTAAATCAAAATTTAATAATTAAATAATAAAATTGTATCAGAATAAGAATTAGAGGTCATTATGAGGAACTGCTATGCTATCAGGTTTCGGAAATAGTGAAATAGGTTCACTATTACCGACAGAGGTTATTTTACCGAGAAAACAAAGTTCACAGGTCAATGATAACTTGTCAGTGAAACAAATTAGATCAGATAACTGATTATATGCATTTAAAATAATTATAATTTGAAATTTAATTATCAAGTATCTTATTCTAGTACAAAGTATATTATTTATTATCCATCCATAAAAATTGTCAGTTAATGATTTTAAATTTATTTTTAATATTATTGTGTTGATTTATTTTACTATTTTCTGCTTATGTTATTTTTATAGTAACCTAGTTTAAAATATGTATCTATTAAATTATTAAAATGATTTTGAAGAAAGCCAATATCATTACATATTGTTGCAATTCTTAAAATTTCATTATTTAATGTATTATATTTTATATTATATGGTATGCATGAATGCTCATGCAAAAATATGTTTCCTTGTAAATTTAAATATGTCATCTTTACGATATAAATTAATAGTGGTTTTAGTTAATGTTAATTTAATGTTCATATCTGGATATACACCTTCTTTATCATTAATATTGGTTTTGTTAAGAATGAGGCAACCTGGATAAATTTGTTCGCTTATTTAATAAAAATTGTTTCAGTTAAATACACATATCATCAATATATCGAAACATATATTTCATACCTTTATACATATTTAGCAGGAAAATAGTCGTATCAATAATACATATCAAATCAGCTAACTGAGTCTACGTATTTAATATAATTATATAATAGACAAAACATAATAATGCTAAATTAAAATTTTATAATTAAATAAAAAAATAAATAATTGTTACAATATTTTTATAATTTATATCAAGACAGACCCGTGTGCACGGGTCTGTTCGGAAGACGAAGCGAGCACGTCTTTATGGACATCGCTGTATTCAATTGTCATGCTGCTTCTTATTCTGAGAGATCGCCTTCATCAGTCCACAGCTATCACGAGTCGCGCAAAAATGCCCATTACCTTGAACGTATTGCAACTGTGGAGAGGGCTCAATTCACACCGATAGTGTTTTCCTCTTCTGTATGCGTTGGAAAGGCCGGAGATTGCGTTCTGAAGACAATAGCCAGGACGTTGGCCAATAAGCGCGAAACAGACTATGCGACGTGTATCGCACTTATCCGACGAAAGATAAGTTTTTCCATTGCGCGATCAACACATATGTGTCTTTGCAGCCCCCGCTCAGCATTTCACCGGTTCGAGCACGGACAGCAAATCCATTCGGGGATAACCAGTCGTGGATCCGCTACGGATGGCTGAGGATTTAATGAATAGAGTCATAAATTTAATATTTAATGATTATATTAGGGCTCATTTGCGGGTAACTTTTTGATTATAATTTTTAATTGTATTATTATTTTATATTAAAATCATAATATCTGGTTTAATATTTGTATTATTAATATTTGTATTATTATGGTTTTTTTTAAAACAATAATAATAAAAAACAATAATAGATTACGTACCGAACGTAATCCATAGGTGGTTCGCTGATGATGCTACTTTTGTAGGTACTATGGATGATCTCAAGTGTGTTTGGAATATTTTAACAAACATTGGTTCGGATTATGGTTATTTTGTAAATGAAGTCAAAACCCAGCTGTTATCTCACGTAGCACTGAACAAGGAATTACTTCCTAATGAAAATATACAAAAAAAATAAAAAATTATATCAAGTTAAAATAAAAAATTGAAATTTAAAACAAAAGTCAATTTTTATGAATTGACTAATTAATAACAGACGTTGTATCAGAATAAGGATTAGAGGTCATCAGGAGGAACTGCTATGCTATCAGGTTTCGGAAATAGTGAAATAGTTTCACTATTTCTGACAGAGGTTATTTTACCGAGAAAACAAAGTTCACAGATCAATGATAACTTGTCAGTGAAACAAATTAGATCAGATAACTGATTATATGCATTTAAAATAATTATAATTTGAAATTTAATTATCAAGTATCTTATTCTAATACAAAGTATATTATTTATTATCCATCCATAAAAATTGTCAGTTAATGATTTAAAATTATATATTTTACGATCCCCTACCAAAAGTAATATACAGAAATGTATATCTACACCACTGGAGCAGCCAGCCTAGTGGATGTTGCGTTGAATCACGATACAGACGTCCTGAGTCCAAATCCGATCAGCATCAGTCAACGGAGAAAGCAGATAATAAGGGTCGAAACGTGAAATGTAGGTCTGGGTCAGCAGCTGATGAGACCCACCCAGACTGATTAGTAGCGTCCTGCTGTATCGAAAGTAAGATTAATAACTGTGAGGATAATATCGTGCCACAATCAGAAGAATTTCAGCTCACAGATGCAATCAAATACAATTAAAAAACATTCATTCCAAGTGGCAGCATGAAAAACGGGTGATCCGGCTAGCGGATCACACACATCGGGTAGGTTTCTAATAGATCGTTAGAATACGATCCCCTACCAAAAGTAATATACAGAAATGTATATCTACACCACTGGAGCAGCCAGCCTAGTGGATGTTGCGTTGAATCACGATACAGACGTCCTGAGTCCAAATCCGATCAGCATCAGTCAACGGAGAAAGCAGATAATAAGGGTCGAAACGTGAAATGTAGGTCTGGGTCAGCAGCTGATGAGACCCACCCAGACTGATTAGTAGCGTCCTGCTGTATCGAAAGTAAGATCAATAACTGTGAGGATAATATCGTGCCACAATCGGAAAAAATATTTTAATATATATTAAATATAAATATATATTTAAATATACATTTAAAATATATCTGTATTTTAAATATAGCGGAGATATAGAAGCTGGTAAATAACAAAAATGCGGCTCAATGTGAACATCCTGAACTGCACATCGAGTAGATGATGAATTTATTAAAAGGTATTAGTATTAAATGTATTATTAAATGTATTTGACCTTAAAAAAATTTGGTTTCTGATAAACATACATTTGAGATAAAATAACATACAATTAATATACACAGTTTCTGATAAACATACAATAAACATACAATTTCTAAACATTCCATGACGAAGGGTAAGCCGAGTAATATTGCCCCGTGCTGTACATGCAACGGTAATGCTGCAAGATGCAAAGGATGTCGGTGTGCGAAAAATAAAACAGCATGTGTCAACTGCAGAGCAGCTTGTTGCCAAAATACGTGTCCAAATATGATGTCTATGAAGTTAGATAGTGTGCCCCTTGGCAATTTAAATTGTCATCTTTCAACAGTCGATACATCTAATGAACCAGTCGTGGTGGGACAGCGTCGGGAGAATTTAAATTACGATAATTTGATCGAGGACATGTATATGACAGTGATAAGCTGGGTTCCAAATCATATGAAACTTCCAAAATGCAGTACCAGCGGTCAGTTTATCAATCTCCTGACAGAAAAATTCAACGCAGTCGCGATCCCTAGCTTACATGAACAACGGGCATTGAAAGAAGTTGTGGTAATGAGTCAATTGATGTTACAATCAATACCATCGAGAGGAATTGGTACAATAAGAAAGGCTCTACTACGAAGAATGGATGATTGGAATTTGGGAAAGTATAAAGAACTTTTTGACGAGGCAAGCATCTTACAACGTCGAATGGTTAGTGATGGATTTGCAAAGGGTTTTCAAAGAATAAGTAAGCAGAAAAAATTTTCTCGTTTTATGCGAGCAGGCAAAACGAGTGCAGCGATAAAAATCCTTGAAGACACTGAAGATGGCAATACGGTTTATAGTTTTGACGATATGTGTGATGGTAAGCTTGTATCTGATATTTTGACTGAATTATATCCGCCTGCGCAGCCACTTTCTCAAGATGCAGTGTTATCGCTTCCTATAACTAATTGTAAATCCCATCACTTTTCAATATATAGTGGAATCGATGGACGTGCAATTATCAGGGAATCATTGAGGACTCATGGAGGGGCCGGTCCTTCTGGGATAACGGCGATTGCGTTCAGACGAATGTTAACGGCTTTTGGATCACACTCGATAAAGTTAGCTGATGCCATTGCGGGTTTAGCAGTGCGCATTGCATCAGAATCAATTCCGGCTGAGTCTTTACAGGCATACGTTAACAGCAGAATTGTTGCGTTAAATAAGCGCCCTGGTGTCCGACCTATTGGAGTAGGTGAGGTATTTCGTCGTGTAATTGGTAAAGCTATTCTGAATGTGGCTAAAAGAGATTTAAGGGCAGTAGCAGGTAATCTGCAAATGTGTGCGGGACAGCCAGGTGGGCTAGGGTATGTGATACATACATTAACCGATCATTTCCACTCGAACGAGCAATATGGAATACTGTCAGTGGACGCGAAGAATGCGTTTAATCTAATGAATAGATGCCTAATGCTTAAAAATGTCGAAAAAGTATGCCCTGCCTTCACATGTGTTCTGAGAAATATATATAAGCTAAATGCTTTACTTGTTGGCCAAGGAGGTAATTTAGCATCGTCAGAGGGTGTCACTCAAGGGGACCCTCTTGCGATGCCAGCGTTTGCAATCTCATCGATGCCCTTGATATATAAAATCAGAGAATCGATTCCATCAATAAAACAATGCTGGTATGCAGATGATTCGACTTTCGTTGGTGGGCTTGATGATCTATCACGTGTATGGCGTCTTCTTTGCTCAATAGGTGAGCAGTATGGATACCATGTCAATCCAAACAAATCGAGGTTGCTTATACATCCACGAAACATGATCCGTGCTCAACACATCTTTGGAGCTGATGGTTTAATCATTAATGAAGATGGATTAAAGGTACTTGGTGCACCTATTGGCACGCCAAAGTTTGTAAGGGAGTATTGCTGCGGGCAGTTTTTATCGATGTCAAATCTGGTCAAGGATGTTGCTAATGCCGCTGATGCCGATGCTCATTCCGCATTTGTGGCATACTCTCTTGCAGTTCAGTCAAAGTGGACTCACCTTTTCCGAGCCGTTGATTGTGACATAGAATGGTTGGATGATCTAAAGAATGTTATTGACACAAAATTTATGAATTCCATGTTTGGCGATGACATTGATCTTGATTTGAGGGGAGTATGTTCTTTGTCAACCAGTTTGGGGGGACTAGGAATACGAAATATTGAGAGTGAATTAACCAGACAGTACAACGCTGCACGATTGTTATCGTCCATATATGAAGAACCTGATTTAGATATTGGTTTCTCAGTAATACACTTATTGTCTGCAATTCAAAACGAACATAAAGAAGAAAATCGAAATTATGCTGAAAAACTCAAGCCAGAGATCATTCCTATATTGCGAAAATCAGTGGAATATGCATCCCTGAAGGGTGCCTCTAATTGGCTAACAAGAGATGCGTTGGTTTCTACGGATTGTCAGTTGTCAACGCAAGAGTTTCGAGATGCGTTGTCTGTTCGATATGGTTTAACTCCCAAAGATTTGCCGGATAAGTGTCAATGTGGTCAGAGATTAACAACGTCGCATGCTCTCTCGTGCAAAAGGGGCGCATTCAACTTCATCCGTCATAATCAACTTCGAGACTTTTTGGTTAAGAAGTTGAACACAGTCTGTTGGAATGTGTTTGCAGAACCATCTCTGACTCCAGTTCCTGAAAACATCAGTTTCAATATTAGTACAACAACCAGACAAGATGATGCTCGAGCTGATATAGTAGGTAATGGACTGTTCGGTGGGAATATGGAGCGTACATTTTTTGATGTAGTCGTTTTCAACAATCATGCTCCGTCCTATTGCGAAAAGTCAACAGATGCCACTTTCACTTTCCACGAAAATAGAAAATGTGCCAAGTACGAAGAAAGGATACATACAATAGAGCACAGCTCATTTTGTCCCCTTATTTGGGCGACTACGGGCGGAGCTGGCAAGAGTGCACAAGCATGTATTAAATCATTGGCTCTAAAAATCGCTGAACAACAAAAAAGCGAATACGCCGTCACGATATCATCAATCAGGACATATATTAGTATGTGTCTTGCGAAAATTTGCTCTGCGACGCTTAGATGTCCACGTGTTCAGTTTCAGCGGACTTCGTATCTTCGAGCAGGACTTGTTTTATCAGAGTAATATGTTTGTGTTATGGTATTAACACCACTATTTTAAATGTATAGAGGCCCATTTGTGGGAACCTTAATTGTACAATTAAAATTTTAATAAATTGTTATTATTAAAAAAAAATTATTATTATTAATTATTAAATGTATTTATTTAACAATTATTACGTTAATTAAGTAATTAACGCAGTATAAGTAGCTACTCTATGTATTGTAGCTATTTATATTGTATTCATGTATTGTAACTACTTTGTATTGTTTTATACAATATAAACGATTCTTAATTGCAGACCGTTCTATATTTCAGATGCTCGATTGAATGATCATGTTGTCAACAAATCATGCTTGAATATTCTAACGTTGTAGTTAAATTATCACGATTCATGCTTATAAATAGTTAAAAATATATAAATATGAAGTGATCGTCGCAGATACTAAAGTACAAAAAGTTTTGCATCATGTAATATCAATAAAATATTTTAGTATCTTACGTAATTCTCATATACCTTACTTATGTCTGTTCGACATTTCAAAGTTGTCAAGTCAATGTCGGCAACAATATCATTATGACAAATATAATTATCATTACGTAACAAATATTTTACAGCGATGGCACTAAATAAATAATTTTTTATTATTATACGGATTTCAATCCGTTATTTATTATTATTTTTAACAAACACAAAGCATTGATGCGTCAAATAATTAAAAAAATATTGGACTTTTTATTTAGTGCGCAGGGCGATTGCGAGCAGAACGGGCACCCCGAACGCATAAAGAAATTAAGCGAGCCAGTTGTATACCAATTGTTGACCGAAGGCGTGTCAATTCCTCTACGTAGGTGTGTCTTTTTCTAATTGCCAATTTATGAGCAATGCGCTGAATTATCGTCACCGACGATTTACTTTCACCTCCAAAACAGGAAAACACGAATGGCGCAAAATTTTTCCTCTCTCTCTATTAGTATGACTCTCTCTTGATACTTTGCGATTTTTCGTTTTTCGTGAAATTCAAAGGCGGACGTTGTTGACTTCGAGAGGTTGGACGGCGCAAATGCGTTGAATACGCATGTATCGAATAAAGTTCGCTCAGAACGACCTGCGTAAAATCCATAGCAAGCAATGTCTAACGTGTATCATGATCTCTAGAAGTGCTTGTGCGCTCGAACACAATACTATGGTGAGCTGATTTCAATACTGGTTCTGTCTGGACATTATCGCAAATTTCGGTCATGGTATTGGATAATATATCACGAATCAAATCGTGTCTAATCGAAGGATGACCTCCAGTTGGACAAGTTAGTGAGTGTGCCAGTGATGTTCGTTCACCGCATGGGCAATGCAAGGGAACATTACGAGACAGTGTATTGTACCGAGCTCCAATTGAATCCCGAAATTTTATATTATTAATACGAGTACAACGGTCATTTGTAGGATACGTGGATAGCCACGATGAAGCACCCTTGACTTGTAGGTGCTCCAATATGCATTTAGCCGTTTTATCTAAATCAGATAGCTTATCCATAAGTAGGGATTTGTGCATCCCGTTTTTTGATGAGCGTATATAGGAAATATATGTATCTTGCTCCGCCTTTAACTCAACCCCAAACAAGCCGGCTAAATAAGGGAGACATAGCTTCTCAGAGTTTTCGAACTCTACTTGCTCTGTAACTCGTGGGTCAACTATGTCTAGACCACCATATCTTAATGGGAACGAAAATAATGGCCACATTGAATTGTCATTTGTTGAGTTCAAATTTAAAAGTTCGTCAAAGCGAAGCTGAATAATATCATTTAATTCTTCGAACCAGCTATTTAAGCAATTCGTCGTTCGTTGCAGGTGTATATATTTATGCTGCAAAGCTCTGGTCATACTAGCATAGCTTACATGTAAATCAATAACACCGACGTCAGCTAAAGGATCAACAAGTAAGCAGTATTTAGAAATTTTGGAGCTTATCGTTTTGTGAATATAATTATTATCACCGATCGGAGCACCCGATGGTTCCATCGTCGGCGATTTTTATTCCTGTGTCTTTAAATAGTTGGTAAATAGCAGAGGCTTTATCAGGTGTAGTAAATAAATAATAATAAAGATTTTCTTAATAACAAATAATACATGGTGAAAGAATAAATAAATGTCGGGTCAGTTACAAGACAGTCAGAATAAATCAACAAGACAGCATGTGTAAGTCTTCTTCCATGTTTACGACATCAAATCCAGGAGGATCTGAGCCCCCAACCGATCCAACACGCCGCCTTCCGACTGAACCACCCGGGGTCTTTCAACCTCCCCCCGAAGAATCCAATCAGCACGGACTATGCTGGGTAAACGAGAGACGAGGAGCTTAAAAAACCTTAGGCTTTGCTCAGGGGGACGTCCTCTGGAACAGAAGACTAATCCCGAGATAGCCCAGGTACCCCAAAGGCGCACCTAGGTTTTATCTTTCAATGACAGATGCTGAGCCCACCTAGCAATCTTCAGGATACGTTTGAGTCTATCCAGGTAAGCTTTCGCAGACCAGTTCACCATAACGGTGAACCCGAGGTATTTTACTCGACTTGTGAAGGTGGGAAGTGGTTCAGAGGCAAATATGAAGGAGAGCGCAGAGAGTGCTGATCTCTTAAGTTTTTTCTTAGTTGCAGGGGTGCCATGAAAGACAACCGCTCGCGATTTGGCGGAATTTAAAGCAAGATTGGATATGGGTAACTGGTCTTTTAATCTTAAAAAGAAACAGTTGATGTCAGAGACTACGTCTTTACACCTGTGTCCAGTGAACAGGGCTGTGGTGTCATCAGCGTACACCACAAGACGTTGTTCGCGTTTAAAAATTTTGAATAGATTAATGGAGGCAGCAAGATATAAGATGGGAGAAAGTGGGGATCCTTGAGGTACTCCCGTAATAGGGTAGAACTGACGCGCATCAAGGTCGTCTTCATAGTAAAATCGCTTGGTGTACAGCAGAATCTCCATCCTGTTCACAATTCTCGCAAGCAACCCGAGGGACCTGAGAGAAGAGATAACAAATGGAATGGAGATGCGGTCAAATGCAGCGGAAAAATCAAGGAAAACAGCAACAGCTAGCTGATGACTGTTCTCCTGACAGAACTGATGCACTTCACCAACTGCTGAATGGACCGAGCGACCTTTGACAAACCCATGGAAACCAGATGGGATTAAATTTCGCTTAATTAAATGATCGCGGATTTTAGGTGCAAGCGCTTTTTCGTAGATCGAGACGAGGGAATTTAGAATCGAAATGGGCCGCAGATCTTTAGGACAAGATACCGGATACTTTTTTGGAATAAAAATTCTCTTGCTAATAATGTTAGTGCCGGCCACATCGGATGAGGTGGCTAATAGCATTGTAACGACCACTTCCCTTCTTTGATCGGCTGTCAATTGCTGACAGACACGAGAAGAGAGTGGAGCGACGGATTTGGAGGTGCACGGAAGAGACCCCAGGCGTTGAGAATATCTGTGACTGATAAGTCTCTACTCCTGAAGTCTACCCAGGGCGAGATTGGTTGCGAAGATTGCGTGGCTCCATAATTGTGTAGGGCTAGTGACTCATCCAAAACTTTATCAAGGCCTATACTACCGATCCAGCCCAAATCTCTATTGGGCTTTTTATCAAGCCCCGTCTTTTTCGTCTTGTATCATTTTGAACACGCAGCGCCTCTACATTATTATTATTATTACAAGGCTTATTCTGTGCCATAATGGTGCGTGGTAAACCTTCTGACCAAATATTTTGTTGTACTTGTAATGGTCACGCCGCCAAATGTAAATCTTGTTCATGCGTAAAAAATAATCGCACTTGTTTCAATTGCCGTGCTACAAAATGTGTGAACAGATCTCCAATAATTAATCCAGCTGATGCATTACCGCACGACCATGCCCTTCCTTCGTTCATCGTGGACGATTGTGTGCCAATACAACAAGTGTCTATACGCGACATCTATCTAAAAGTTATTCAATGGAGACCTCAATCGTTAATATTACCTAAATGTGGAGTTAGCGGTACTGCCATTGATATTCTTGCAGATTTATATGAGAATGCTGTTTACAATAAAAATGAAACCAACGCGCTTGAAAAGGCAGTCATTTTTTCTAGGTGTGTTTTTCAACGGCCGAAATCTTTGAAGGTATCAATAATTCGCAAGCTGCTCGAACAACGAGTGAGACAATGGAATGATAATCAAATTCTCGAGCTCTACAACGAGGCACGTATTCTACAAGATCGTGCATCATCATACATTAATTCACACGAAAAGACTAATTTTGAATGGGTTCATAAGTATCGAAAGTTGATGGCATTGGGTAGAGTTGGCGCCGCCTCATCTATACTCGATCAACAATCCAGTACTGGGATACTATCCCCATCTTCAACTGTGAATGGGAATACTGTTAGTTCGATTCTTCAATCACTGCATCCAAAAGGCTGTCCAATTAATGATTAAGCAATCATGCGAAAAAAGACAGTAAATGCGAAGGATCACCATCCATCCCTTTATCTTTCATTGGATAAAGATGTCATTATTCGTGCAGCAAAGAAGACGAGCGGTGGTGCTGGACCTTCGGGATTAGATGCCCTTTTTTGGCGACGAATGCTGACGTGTTTCTCTGAACATTCGACTCGGCTTGCTAGTGTCGTTGCTGATTTTGCCATTTCCTTGGCCACACAAAAATGGCGGCCAGAATCTCTTGATGCGTTTCGCGCAAGTAGACTAGTTGCATTATCGAAAAAGTCGGGTGGTTTGAGACCGATTGGAATTGGTGATGTGGCACGAAGAATTATCTGTAAATCAATTCTTGCTACCATTAAGGAAGACATACAAGATGCAGCAGGTATCGTTCAATTGTGTGCTTCGCAACGTTGTGGTTTGGAATTAGCTGTTCATTCTCTTCGAAAATCTTTCAGCGCTACTTTTGGAAATGGATTGCTAGCAGTAGATGCGGCGAATGCTTTCAATTCTGTAAATCGCGCCGTAATGATCAAAAACATTCAATTCACGTGCCCTGCTCTCTCACAGATAATTGAAAACATGTATTCTGCGAAAACTGAACTTGTCTTAGGTGGAGAATCCATTTATTCATCCGAAGGTGTGACTCAAGGCGATCCATTATCGATGGCCGCATTTGCTATGGCAACTATCCCTTTAATAAATATAATTGGTCATCGTTTCCCAGACATCGTTCAACGTTGGTATGTAGATGACGCTAATTTTGTTGGTAGTCCAAATGATCTAGAGCAAATTTGGAAGTTGCTGATGGAAATGGGTCCGTTATATGGATATTATGTAAATCCCAGCAAGACAAAGTTATTATTGCACAATTTTTCAGACATTGAAAATCTCAATTTTAATGGAATAAAATGCACTACCGATGGCATAGAGGTCTTGGGGTCTCCTATTGGCTCTCAGTCTTTTTTGAATGAGCAGGTTGATCAAAAATTGTGCTTGGACAACACTTGTGGATCGTCTTCAAACGGTTGCGAATATCGATCCTCATATAGCGTATGCCGGCTTAACACATTCCTTGCAATGGAAATGGACTCATTACTTTAGGACTACTCCCTGTCGTCTTCATTCGCTCATCCCCTTAACGCATGCAATACGTAATAGTTTGCTTGTTAAAATGTTGGGGCAAGATATAGGGGACGATATGTTTACTGTAGTGTCTTCACCGATCGAGTTAGGAGGTCTTGGAATATCGGATCCTGGACATGTTGCCCTTATCGAGTTTGAGAACTCAAGCAAAGTATGCGACACATATCTATCAGGATTGGTGTGTCAAGACCTAAGGCATGCTCAACAAAATGTCGTTGCCGAACTTTCCAAAAATCGAATCAAATTATTTGCTTCACGTTTAGAAGCTGTTTCAAATGAACTTCCGACACATATTTGTCAATCCCTAAAATTTTCCAAAATAGGCGGATCATCAACATGGCTTAGTGCTTTACCTATTGCTTCAGAATGTGAACTTCTTACTCCACATGAATTTAGAGATTCCATAGCGGTTCCGGTGTTGATCCGCTAAATGTCCCACAATGTTCTTGTGTTTGCGGTGGATCGAATAAGCTGTCTCACCTGCTATCATGCAAGCGTGGTGGACTTCCGATATTAAGACATAATGCAGTGAGAGATCTTCTTGGACATGAGCTATCAACCGTGTGCTCTAGTGTTGAAAGCGAACCCAAATTACAGCCAATAGATTCCTCTTTATTGTTTCAAATAGCCACTACATGCAAAGAGAATGAAGCTCGATTAGATGTCAGCTGCTGCGGTCTCGCTGGGTCACGATATGAGCGAACGTTTATTGACGTTTGTATTTTCAATCAGCATGCCATATCGTGTCAGAGTGAACCTTCAAGTGCTTTCGATTACCATGAGCAACGTAAACGTTCAAAATACGATGAGCGGATAATTGACGTAGAGCGTGACGTTTTCATTCCAGTCATTTTCACGTCATCTGGTGGTATAGGTCCCGCTGCGATGCCTTTCTTACGCACACTGGCCAAGTTAAAATCCGTAAAGACGCAAACTCCTTATGCTAATTGCATATGTAAGCTAAAAGGAAAAATTGGTTTTGTTTTATGCAAAGCTGCCTCGAATTGTATAAGAGGTGCACGATCGACGAGCCGGGCTGCTGTTAAGAAAGTCACATTCGTTGACTGTTGAAATCATGAATCGCTTATATGTTTAAACAATTTTTCTCTTATTCTTTTTCAAAAAATTACATGTTTCTTTAAAAAAAATTCTTACAAGGCTTAGCCATAAGGCTATTTTGCCTGATCACAGTTAAAATAATGATAAAACTAAAAAATAAGAAATGAAGAAAAAGAAGTCAACAAGAAAATAAAAATAAAAATCACTGCAAATATGTCCATGACTCGTTTCTCGTCTTCTTGATGATCCATGTCTTTAATAATTTTTTGAATAAATGCAGACTCCGGGCGGAAGCGATTTCCTCAGGCAGAGAATTCCAAATATTAAATACCCTGTGCGACAGTCTCCAACATTTTGGATACCTACCATACCTTGTTTTATAGACAGTTTTGCTGTGACCTCTCAAAATCGATGAACGTAATGTGATCGAACCACTCGGATAACCGTTCAACCGGTGTACAAGTGCATACATTCCTATTAAGTCAAGAAACAAAAATCGTGATGACATCGGTTGAATTCTTAGCAAATCTAATCGAGATGCGTAATCCACTCTCGCATTCGAACATAAACGAGAACCTCGCCTTAGGACTGACTCAATATCTGTCCTTTCTTGTTTGGTGACCGGGAAAGAAGCCTGAATTGCATACTCTAAATGCGGACGAACCAACGTGTTAAACAAATTTCTAAAGACATTCGTAGTAATCTTAAGGAATGAGTTCTTTACAATATATAGAGCACGAGTAGCGCTTTTTATTGCTCTTCAGTGAGAAGAACATCTCCGATATGATATGTAAAATTACTGGATTTTTTACCCATCCTCATAAGTATACACTTATCAACGTTAAGATGTAATCCAGTAGAGCGGCACCAATCATGAACGCGATCCAAGTCTGCCTGTAAAGAATTACAGTCATCAATATCTCGTATAGCAGTCCAAATTTTAAGATCATCAGCGAATGCCAAGTGAGAGTTCTCAATACGTAAGAGTAAATCGTTAAGGAACGTGATGAATAATAGAGGACCTAATGCAGAACCCTGAGGGACACCTGTCGACATACTTCTTTCTGCAGATAAAGACTCACCAACTCTTACCTTAAACGTACGCAATGAAAGAAAATTTTCAATCCAAGAGCAGATTACACGAGGGACGCCGCAGTGAATTAAGAGTGACACAAGACCTTTATGACCTTCATAATCTGGACCTACATAATCTGGCGAGTTCGTTGTTCTTAGTTTCTTTTGCTCAATTCGTTCCTCTTCAGCCAATAGGGTACTTTGAATTAACGACATTGTCAAATCTTTATCTTCGCGTGCAGACAGAGCAGTGACTGCTTGTGAAAATGTGTCGCTCACACTATTCAGCAACACAGAGATTTGTTGCGACTCTTCTACCCGAGCATTTTCGCCACTTAAGGAATCTATCATTTCTTTAAATGATAGATTCAAATGTACGTGAACGATCACATATGTTCACGTACAGTGATACCGGTTTTCATTTTGAAACTAAATAATCGTCGATTCAAATTTAGTACATGTCCCATAGATTTGCTATCAAATCTTTCATTAAGTATTTTCCATACTTCTGCAGGGTCTTCCACATCACATACTAGATATACGAACTCGGTATTTATGGACATAATTATGGTAGTCAATGCTAGTTGTTTCTTTTAAGCATCACCTTCAGCCGTTTCATCATCTTGACTTTTAATACCTCCAACATATTTCCATAGGTTTTTTGCCTTTAGAACATTCGTCATAAGAAATTTCCAAATTTGCCAATTCGCTTCTGTCAGTCTATCAATTTCCCATATATCCTCATTGTTCAGTCTCATAATCTGTTGAATTTAGCTAGCTACTTCTACCTACAAGCAGCAAAGAACTTAGATAGCAACAATTGATTTTTTAGTAAACAGAAAGAATCAAACCAAAAACAAAAACTGCAGCGTTTAAATAGCGTTTGTACTTAATGGAAAAAACACATGCGAATAGTAAGCGTAACAATTAAACAATGAATGCCATACTAGTGGCGGTGCGATCACACGCATTACATTGCAAACAATGCCCAATGAAAATCCGATAATGTATGATGAATACCGACGGCTTCTTTTACAACAGAGACAATTCTATCGTGTAATCAACATTTGAAATGCCCAACCTGGGGAAATTGCTTGTGCCTCCAGCTATTCACATTTTAAACTTCAAGTGAGGCAGTTATTCATAACAGCTCGAAACATCGATTACATTCAACATTTCAATTTTTTTTAATTTTTTAAATATCAACAGTGAATAGACTGAACAGTCACTTGCAACTTTCTCTTGTACTCAATAACAATAATTGTGAATATTCATTGCTTACACGAGCCGCTATTCTTTATTGGTCGGTTTGATATTATCATCGTGTGGTTCTTTAAATCCTATTACCATCACTGTGCACTACAATCATCGTGGGTGGACCTCATCAGCAGTGAGCCCACACCTACATTTCGTGTTTCGGTACTTTTACTGCTTCTGCTGATTCCTTGTCGCCAAAATGCTGGTTTATATTTGGCTTATATACCAAATTACACAATTTATGTGTTCTATATTTGGTGTGGGCGCTAACTACTATTCGCAATTCGAATCCACCACACACCGATTTTTTATTCCGTTTTTATACGAAATGTTCACTGGACAGTAAACCGTAAGCTGTCTTTTTACTATTGTGATTATATTGCATACACGAGCCGCTATTCTTCACTGGTCGGTTTGATATTATCCTCGTGTGGTTGTTTGATTCCTATCAGCATCACTGTACACTACAATCAGCGTGGATGGACCTCATCAGCAGTGAGCCCACGCCTACATTTCGTGTTTCGGTCCTTTTACTGCTTTTGCTGATTCCTTGTCGCCGAAATGCTGGTTTATATTTGGCTTATATACTAAATTACACAATTAATGTGTTCTATATTTGGTGTGGGCGCTAACTACTATTTGCAATTCGAATCCACCACACACCGATTTTTTATTCCGTTTTTATACGAAATGTCACTGGACAGTAAACCGTAAGCTGTCTTTTTACTATTGTGATTATATTGCATACACGAGCCGCTATTCTTCACTGGTCGGTTTGATATTATCCTCGTGTGGTTGTTTGATTCCTATCAGCATCACTGTACACTACAATCAGCGTGGGTGGACCTCATCAGCAGTGAGTCCACGCCTACATTTCGTGTTTCGGTCCTTTTACTGCTTTTGCTGATTCCTTGTCGCCGAAATGCTGGTTTATATTTGGCTTATGTACCAAATTACACAATTAATGTGTTCTATATTTCGTGTGGGCGGTAACTACTATTCGCAATTCAAATCCACCACACACCGATTTTTTATTCCGTTTTTATACGAAATGTTCACTGGACAGTAAACCGTAAGCTGTCTTTTTACTATTGTGATTATATTGCATACACGAGCCGCTATTCTTCACTGGTCGGTTTGATATTATCCTCGTGTGGTTGTTTGATTCCTATCAGCATCACTGTACACTACAATCAGCGTGGATGGACCTCATCAGCAGTGAGCCCACGCCTACATTTCGTGTTTCGGTCCTTTTACTGCTTTTGCTGATTCCTTGTCGCCGAAATGCTGGTTTATATTTGGCTTATATACTAAATTACACAATTAATGTGTTCTATATTTGGTGTGGGCGCTAACTACTATTTGCAATTCGAATCCACCACACACCGATTTTTTATTCCGTTTTTATACGAAATGTTCACTGGACAGTAAACCGTAAGCTGTCTTTTTACTATTGTGATTATATTGCATACACGAGCCGCTATTCTTCACTGGTCGGTTTGATATTATCCTCGTGTGGTTGTTTGATTCCTATCAGCATCACTGTACACTACAATCAGCGTGGATGGACCTCATCAGCAGTGAGCCCACGCCTACATTTCGTGTTTCGGTCCTTTTACTGCTTTTGCTGATTCCTTGTCGCCGAAATGCTGGTTTATATTTGGCTTATATACCAAATTACACAATTAATGTGTTCTATATTTCGTGTGGGCGGTAACTACTATTCGCAATTCGAATCCACCACACACCGATTTTTTATTCCGTTTTTATACGAAATGTCACTGGACAGTAAACCGTAAGCTGTCTTTTTACTATTGTGATTATATTGCATACACGAGCCGCTATTCTTCACTGGTCGGTTTGATATTATCCTCGTGTGGTTGTTTGATTCCTATCAGCATCACTGTACACTACAATCAGCGTGGGTGGACCTCATCAGCAGTGAGCCCACGCCTACATTTCGTGTTTCGGTCCTTTTACTGCTTTTGCGGATTCCTTGTCGCCGAAATGCTGGTTTATATTTGGCTTATATACCAAATTACACAATTAATGTGTTCTATATTTGGTGTGGGCGCTAACTACTATTCGCAATTCGAATCCACCACACACCGATTTTTTATTCCGTTTTTATACGAAATGTTCACTGGACAGTAAACCGTAAGCTGTCTTTTTACTATTGTGATTATATTGCATACACGAGCCGCTATTCTTCACTGGTCGGTTTGATATTATCCTCGTGTGGTTGTTTGATTCCTATCAGCATCACTGTACACTACAATCAGCGTGGATGGACCTCATCAGCAGTGATCCCACGCCTACATTTCGTGTTTCGGTCCTTTTACTGCTTTTGCTGATTCCTTGTCGCCGAAATGCTGGTTTATATTTGGCTTATATACCAAATTACACAATTAATGTGTTCTATATTTCGTGTGGGCGGTAACTACTATTCGCAATTCGAATCTACCACACACCTATTTTTTATTCCGTTCTTATACGAAATGTTCACTGGACAGTAAACCGTAAGCTGTCTTTTTACCATTGTGAATATTGCTTACACGAGTTGGTATAAAATCCATCTGTCTTTTGGTATAAAAGCCATATAAACCAGCATTTCGGCGACAAGGAGTTCAGCAGAAATAGAAACAGGACCGAAACACGAAATGTAGGGGTGAGCTCACTGCTGATAAGGTTTATCTACGCTTATTGTTGTGTACAGGGATGCTGATATGATTTAAAAAACCACACGTGGATAATATCAAAACGACCACTGAAATAATAATATATTAAAATAAAATAAATAATATAAGTAAAAATTTTCTTGATTACAACATCTTACAATTTCAGTTCCAGATTTCAGTTCCGCTCGCTTCGCCCGCGGAAAATCTTGTCCACCAAGATTGTAAAACAATCAAACTACAATCTTCGACGACAACCAACGACAACCTTCGACGACAACTAACGACAACCATCCGCTTGACAATTATCGACAACCATCGACGACATCCGCTCGCTACTTACAACTAACGACTTGCAGACTAACGGAGTTTAAACATTCTTGATTATAACTAACTAATTAACATTTTATTACGGCAAAGAGAAAGCTAACTAAAAATGTCGGCCAGCAACTCAAGTCCGTCAAGGAAGCTTACATCGAAAAGCAAATTGGATGCGACAACAAGAACTGCAATGTTTGGACTCACGTTGCCATTCCTTTCACTGACGAGGACAACGTTTTAAATCGGAATTTCCTCTGCGGCTTCTGTGGTGCTGCCCTCGTAGGTAAGCTAATGAAGAATGACCACTCAAACGGTAGAGACGTTCTGAACGCTAACAAAACAGATTTGTGCTCAATAAATAAACTTGATATCTATCAGTCGACTCAGACCGCTGTTATACATGGAACATCAACAAACGACAACATATCTTCCAATCTATCGTCGTCATCCGTTTGCTTACTAACTCCTTCGTCATATATGAAACCCGTTCTTGAAACTTCTCTCACACACACTCCTCCTTTAACTACGGATAACACTTCCCCTAATCTTCATCTTCCTAACAATGCAAACAGTAAAGGCCTTCATCTCGTACCTCATTTTTCCTATTCATCCCCACATCTAAATACATCTCATACTTCTTTCTTCTCTTCACGTACTCCTTACTCTACCTCTACCGTATCACTTCTCAATAATTTACATCCTTCTGTCAAAATTATCTCCAGTAACATCTCCGTTCAACCTATTCAACAATCCACTTCTGTCACACATGCTCCAACCGTATCACCTATCAATAATTTACATCCTTCCGTCAAAATCATCTCCAGTAACATCTCCGATCAACCGATTCAACACTCCACTCCTGTCACACATGCTCCAAACTATCTTAAATCTTCACTTAGCACCCCTGTCATTCCCACGTTTATCTGCTCTTCTGCCTCTACTGCTACCAGGTCTTTCCGTCCACCACTACGTAATCGTTTTCCTTCGCGCGATCGATGCATTATCATATCTAATTTAAAGGTTTCCGAATCTGCTTCTCCTCAATGTCGCCTCGATGATGATGTATCTGCTTTCAGGTCTATCCTAGCAACCATTCTTCCTGATAATAATCCATCCCTCTTCAATAATATCGCTCCTGTATCTTTGATCCGTTTAAACAAATCCACTAAATCCAATCATCTCAGTCCTCCACTCCTAAAAATTGTTTTCCGACATAGTTCACATGCATCCTTGGTACTTTCCCAACGTTTTAAACTTC
Source organism: Pomphorhynchus laevis (assembly GCA_012934845.2). Classification (NCBI taxonomy): domain Eukaryota; kingdom Metazoa; phylum Acanthocephala; class Palaeacanthocephala; order Echinorhynchida; family Pomphorhynchidae; genus Pomphorhynchus; species Pomphorhynchus laevis. The sequence goes on along the minus strand of WNNJ02000891.1, from coordinate 147,966 downwards.
TTACCACTTCGTCTACTAGTCGTATCTTTCCTGACCGCTCCCCTTCTGATATTGCCCAGCTCAATTTAGCTCGCATTGAGAAACATCGACGTGAAACAAACGGCGAGTCATCCTTATCTATACGTCAAATCAATGGAAATTTTCACGTTATACACACAAGGCCAAAAATTCGATGGCGTCTCATCTCTCCCCCATGTCTTCTTCGCTAGTCGATCTCGCTCCTAAGGATACTTTTCGTCTTAGTCTATTCAACACTCGCTCCATTCTTCATAAAGCTGATATGCTCCTTGATATCTTCGATCAATTATCTATCGATATTCTCTGCATTACCGAATCCTGGCATTGTGACTCCGACGATCTTGCTATTCGTCGTCTATGTCGCTCTGGTTGTTCTTTAGTTGAATCAGCTCGTCTAATTGCCTCTCATACATCTACTGATTTTAACCATGGCGGTATAGTTGCCATTACTCGTCACCCAATGCCTTTACGTAAAATTAACGTTAACATCCGTTACACCTCGTTCGAATTACTCATATGCAGATTATCAACTCCTTTCCCTCTGGAACTTGTGATTGTATACCGTCCAGGTTCAGTTGCCCCATCACGTATCTTCTTTAACGACCTTGCAGATCTTATGTCTCACTGTTCCTTGTCTTATACTCCTTCTTTTGTTCTCGGTGACTTTAACATTCGTCTTGATCGCCCGTCTGACTCTGACTCTATCACTTTAACTAATCTTTTTTCTGATTTTAACTATAAATTACTTTCAACAAGCCCAACTCATATTCTCGGCGGTGCTCTCGACATCAATGCTGTTCCTAACTGCTTCAATAACTATACATCCTGGTCAATTACTGATCCTGGTTTGTCCGATCATTTCCTTGTCACTCTCACACTTACTCGTCCCCATCCTATTCTCCGCATTTACCATTATCTACACCAAGTCGACCCTGGAAGCTTCTCGATATCCCTATTCTCGGCACAGCCTTACTCAATTCTTCACTCTTTTCACTTCCCCTTAACTATCTCTCCCGATGATCTCGGCATTCTGTTTGATTCTGAACTTATGTATATTATCAATAAACTTCTGCCTAGTCGACTCCGACGCTCTCAGCGCTTGCGCCATGCTCCCTGGTTCGATTCTGACTGTAGTCTTTCTAAGCGTCGACTCCGTCACTCTTTTCGTGTGTATAATCGCTTTCTTAAACGTTCTCCCAACTCACTCACTCCAAATCTCCGTGATTCCTACTTTTCTCTACGCCGTTCACATCTTATTCTTATACGTACTAAACGTACTATCTTTTGGCGAAATCAACTCGAGTCATCTTCCAACTCTAAATCTCATTGGAAAATCTTAAACTCAATTCTTTCACGATCATCTACTTGTAATATAAATCCTGATGAATTTTCTTCTTATCTACAAACTAAGCTATTTAATTTACTTTTACTACTACCCATAGCCCCCTTGTACCCACTCTTATCTTTAAATACTTCCCTCCCAGAACTATTCCACCTTCTTCCCGTTTCGTCTGATGAAGTTTCTTCGGTTCTGCTGTCATTACCTAATAAAACCTCTCCTTCTGACCCAATTCCCTCTCACTTGCTTAAAAATATCTGCTCCGTTATCTTTCCCTTCCTAACCACATTGTTCAACTCGTCCATCCGTAGCCGTACATTTCCTGCCATCTGGAAATGCGCCACTGTTCGTCCTCTCATCAAAAAGCAATCTCTCTACTCATCACTACCATCTTCGTACCGTCCAATCTCACTTCTCCCAACCCTCTCTAAACTCCTTGAGCGTCTCGTTCTCAAGCAAGTTAATACATATCTCTTTTCCTCTAACTTGTTTCCTCCCTTCCAAGCCGCTTTTCGCTCTAATCACTCTACTGAAATTGCCTGTCTTGAAGTTTATAATGACTTACTCATCTCGCGCGATCATAAATTATGTAGTGTCATAGTTTCTCTTGATCTATCGTCTGCTTTTGACATCGTCGATCACTCGATTCTTCTACATCGCCTTCGTCATGATTATGGCTTCTCCCTACCCACTGTATAATGGTTTTCTTTATATACTCCCATCCTTCATTCATCCCGACCGGTGTTCCACAAGGCTCCGTATTAGGCCCTATGCTTTTCTCTCTTCTTCTCGGTGACTTGTCTTCGATTTCTCATAAATTTAAGTTCCATGTTATGCAATATGCTGATGACATTCTCATCTATGCTCACGCACCTGCTTATCGTATTCATGATCTTAGTGTTTCTGTTTCCAGCTGTCTTGTCTCAATTTCAAACCATCTTTCTTCCCTTCGCCTTTCTCTGAATCCTGATAAATCTAAAATTATGTGGATCCTACCTCGAAGCTTCGGCGTAGAACCTCCTTTCGTATCACTAAATTCTACAATTCTTCCTATCGTTGATAATCTCGTTTTCCTAGGCTTTCATTTCGACAACCGACTTTCACTTAAACCTTTCGTTAGTGATAAAGTACGCTCATCTACCTTGATACTCCGCAATCTCCATCAAGTTCGTAGATTGATCGATTTCCCTTCTTGTATGACTCTCATATCTTCTCTTCTTTTCTCAAGACTTGATTACTGTCTTAGTCTATTTTCCAACTCACCTAAATCCACTCTTCTTCCTTTACAACGCATCATTAACGCTGCCGTTCGAGTTCTCCTCCGTCTTCGTCGTTTTGATCATAAATCCCACTATCTTGTTTTTCTTGATTGGTCTACCATTTATTGTCGTGTTCAAATTCATCTTCTTATCATTGCTTTTCGCCTTATAACTTATCATACCCCTTCATTTCTCAACCTTCCTTTTCTCGACAATTCTCGTACTGTGTATTGTGCTCTGCGTTCCCGTAATTCCCTTCTTTTACATATCCCAATCTACTCTACCTCTTTTGGCTTCCGCTCCTTCGTTGTGGCTGCTCCTCTCTTGTGGAATCAACTGCCTATTCATATCCGCCAATCAACATCTATGCCGTACTTCAAACGCCAAATCCAATTCTTTTTCAACAATTAACTAATTACCTGTGACCTTTGATGTTCTTTTTTTGTTTGTTAGTGGTCATGTAAGCGTGTATGTTGCACGCATTTGTCACGTTAAATAAATTATTGTATTATTATATGAAAAGGTACAAAAATTTACAATTCACTGAAGACTAATGGTCAATAAAATATAATTTATCACAAAAAGCAACGTTCTCTGGCCTACAAAGACTAGAGCTTTCTGACGAAAATTCAAAAATAATACCATTTTAAATATTTTTTTCTCAGTGACAGATTCAACTAATGATTTTATAAATATCTGAAAAGATACAAAAATTTACCATTCACTATAATTGCTGACAAACAATTATCCAATAAAACCTAGGTTCATATGTAGTGCGTTTAAATGTACATTAAAACCACTTTCTGTCTATATGAATAAAATACTTAAAGTAATTAAAGCACATTTTAAAAAATATTGCAAGGTAATCGAAATTAATACTGGTATAAAACACTATTTCAGTATTAATTCTACAAAAGAATTTTTAGAACAGACAAAAGGAATAAATTTTCAAAATATAAATACATACGATTTTAGTACGCTTTATACAAATCTAGATTTAGTAGATATTAAAGAAGCGTTAGTAAAATTAATTAACCTTATATTCGGAAAAAGATATACATATATATGTTATAATAATTATAACGCCTATCTAACAAAAATTAAACCATCAAATAAATATAAATATATGGATAAAATTGAATTAATAGAATCCTTAAATATTTTGATAAATCAAAATTATTTAAAAGTAGGGACATCTATATTTAGACAAGTAAAAGGTGTTCCAATGGGTGGTAATAGTAGCCCAATTATAGCTGACTTGTTTTTAAGCTTTATAGAATATGAATTTGTTCATAACTGTGTAAAAACTAAATCTAAACAATATAAATATATGAAATATATGTTTCGATACATTGATGATATATGTGTATTTAATTCTAATAATTTTTATTCAATTAGTGAGCACATTTATCCAGAAAGCCTTATTCTTAACAAAACCAATATTAATGATAAAGAAGGTGTATATCTAGATATGAACATTAAATTAACATTAACTAAAACTACTATTAATTTATATCGTAAAGATGACATATTTAAATTTACAAGAAACATATTTTTGCATGAGCATTCATGCATACCATATAATATAAAATATAATACATTAAATAATGAAATTTTAAGAATTGCAACAATATGTAATGATATTGGCTTTCTTCAAAATCATTTAAATAATTTAATAGATACATATTTTAAACTAGGTTACTATAAAAATAACATCAAGCAGAAAATAGTAAAATATATAAATCAACACAATAATATAAAGAATAAATTTAAACTCTTAAGTGGCAAATTTTTATGGATGGATAATAAATAATATACTTTGCATTAGAATAAGATACTAGATAGTTATTTCAGAGGAAATACATCATTAGCATGTATTTGGCCCCGCTGCTATGTTGGGTAGAGGAGTTAGGGGCCGAAACCTGATAGCATAGCAGTTCCTCCTGATGACCTCTAATTCTTATTCTGATACAACGTCTGTTATTTATTAGTCAATTCATAAAAATGACGTTTATTTTAAATTTTATTTTTTATTTTATTTTTATTTTTTAACTTGATTTAAATTATAGAAAATCTAAAAACAATTATTAATTTTATTATTTAATTATTAAATTTTGATTTAGCATTATTATGTTTTGTTTATTTTATAATTATATAACAATACGTAGACTCAGTTAGCTGATTTAATCATACGAAATGTTCACCGGACAGTAAACCACAAGCTGTCTTTTTCATTGTGAATATTCATTGCTTACACGAGTTGGTATAAAATCCATCTGTCTTTTGGTATAAAAGCCATATAAACCAGCATTTCGGCGACAAGGAGTTCAGCAGAAATAGAAACAGGACCGAAACACGAAATGTAGGTGTGAGCTTACTGCTGATAAGATCCACCTACGCGTATTGTTGTGTACAGTGATGCTGAAATGATTTAAAACCACACGTGGATAATATCAAAACGACCACTGAAATAATAATATATGAAAAGGTACAAAAATTTACCATTCACTTAAGACTAATGGTCAATGAAATATAATTTATCACAAAAAGCAACGTTCTCTGGCCTACAAAGACTAGAGCTTTCTGACGGAAATTCAAAAATAATACTATTTTTAAATATTTTTTTTTCAGTGACAGATTCAACTAATGATTTCATAAATATCTGAAAAGATACAAAAATTTACCATTCACTGTAATTACTGACAAACAATTTAAAAACTTGCCATAAAATGTTTGCAATATGTTGGAAATATTAGAAATTCCATGAATACTTGAAACAACCTAAGAAATTCATAAATAAAAACAGAAAGATGTAATCTACAATATGTGAAATGGGGACAATTTTAAATTTGGTTAAAGCGTTAATTAAAAATAAAAAATGAATTGTTAATTTTTATATAAACTAAGTAATTTACGGTCCGACAACTAAATACGGTCTGTTTGCAATTAATCGTGACCACAGTATCTTCTTGCCACCATTTGTTCTAAGGCGTGCTGACAAGCCAAGGTTGTTCAACCTCTTTATTAGGTTTGGTTTAAATTCAGGTTGGACAATTCGTTTCTTGCCTTTTTTACATAGAATGTTCGATAAAGAAATGTGCCTGTTTGATTGATACCAAGTAAACAAAAATGTATTACGTGGAAATCTTAAAAGACCATATGTAAATATCATCTAAAATATGCTTATGGTTTGATAAAATAAATTTAATTTATTAAAAACATTTTTAACCTAAACAGGTGTTAAAACTTAAATTTTGTTAACTCTGCTAATATTATATATGTGCCGAGATTTGTTTTCTTAGCATTTAAAATTCCACTTGATTGCATCTGTGAGCTGAAATTTTTCCGATCGTGGCACGATATTATCCTCACAGGTATTGATCTTATTTTTATACAGCAGGACGCTACTGATTAGTCTTGGTGGGTCTCATCAGCTGCTGTCCCAGACCTACATTTCACGTTTCGACCCTTATTATCTGCTTTCTCCGTACATTGATGCTTATCTGATTTGAACTCAGGACGTCTGTATCGCGATTCAACGCTACATTCACTAAGCTGGCTGCTCCAGTGGTGTAGATATACATTTCTGTATATTACTTTTGGTATAGGATCGTATTCTAACGATCTAATAGAAACCTACCCGATGTGTGTGATCCGCTAGCCGGATCACCCGTTTTTCATGATGCCACTTGCAATGAATGTGTTTTCTAATTTAATTTGATCGGATCTTTGAGCAGAAATTCTTCTGATTGTGGCGCGATATTATCCTCACAGGTATTGTTCTTATTTTTGATACAACAGGAAGCTTCTAATCAGTCTGGGTGGATATAATCAGCTGCTGACCTATACCGACATTCACGTTTCGACCCTTATTATCTGTTTGCTCCGTACGCTGATGCTGATCGGATTCAAACTCAGAAACGTGGGTAGGTTTCTAATCAATCGTTAAAATACGATCCCTTAACAAAATAATATACAAAAATGTATATCTACACCACTGGATCAGCCAGCCTAGTAGATGTATATTTAATAATATATTAATATACATTTCTGTTTATTAATAAAATAAATGAACATATATGTACCCATAATCTAGAATTAATTGAAAATTGTGAATTAAGAAAGCTGCTATCAAAAGGGTATAAATATAGATTAAATAATAACAGCGACAATAATAAAATTTACAATTTGTTTAATAAAAACTTAAATGATTACTTTGGTAAGCTGATTAATAGTGAAAGCTCGAATATATCTAAGATAAAAATTTGGAAAGATTATATATTTGATAAAATTAAAAATAAAATGAAAATAACAAACAATTATAAAAGGAAAGATAAAATTAATAAAGATATGTATAAAGAACTTACTAAATTAAAGGATAACTATATAATAACAATTATTGATAAAGCTAGTAATAACTTTGTCTTCATATGCAAAAAGCTTTATTATGATATACTAATGAAAGAGGTTAATTCTAATGATTTAAATGTAAATCCAACATATGAACGTAGTGAGTTGAGTTTAGAAACAATTATTACAAGTCACTGTTCTATAATGGATAAAAAGGGTATAAAGGTTGAATTAGATAATAAAACTATACCTATATTATATTGGAATCCAAAATTACATAAAAATCCAATAAAACCCTAGGTTCATATGTAGTGCGTTTAAATGTACATTAAAACCACTTTCTGTCTATATGAATAAAATACTTAAAGTAATTAAAGCACACCTTAAAAAATATTGCAAGGTAATCGAAATTAATACTGGTATAAAACACTATTTCAGTATTAATTCTACAAAAGAATTTTTAGAACAGACAAAAGGAATAAATTTTCAAAATATAAATACATACGATTTTAGTACGCTTTATACAAATCTAGATTTAGTAGATATTAAAGAAGCGTTAGTAAAATTAATTAATCTTATATTCGGAAAAATATATACATATATATGTTATAATAATTATAACGCCTATCTAACAAAAATTAAACCATCAAGTAAATATAAATATATGGATAAAATTGAATTAATAGAATTCTTAAATATTTTGATAAATCAAAATTATTTAAAAGTAGGGACATCTATCCAGAAAGCCTTATTCTTAACAAAACCAATATTAATGATAAAGAAGGTGTATATCTAGATATGAACATTAAATTAACATTAACTAAAACTACTATTAATTTATATCGTAAAGATGACATATTTAAATTTACAAGAAACATATTTTTGCATGAGCATTCATGCATACCATATAATATAAAATATAATACATTAAATAATGAAATTTTAAGAATTGCAACAATATGTAATGATATTGGCTTTCTTCAAAATCATTTAAATAATTTAATAGATACATATTTTAAACTAGGTTACTATAAAAATAACATCAAGCAGAAAATAGTAAAATATATAAATCAACACAATAATATAAAGAATAAATTTAAACTCTTAAGTGGCAAATTTTTATGGATGGATAATAAATAATATACTTTGTATTAGAATAAGATACTAGATAGTTATTTCAGAGGAAATACATCATTAGCATGTATTTGGCCCCGCTGCTATGTTGGGTAGAGGAGTTAGGGGCCGAAACCTGATAGCATAGCAGTTCCTCCTAATGACCTCTAATTCTTATTCTGATACAACTTCTGTTTTTTATTAGTCAATTGGGATTGGCGTACACAATTTCAGCTTTTTCCACATGGTTCTCGTATTTGTTCGTTTTATTAAAGCGTCTTATTAAGACTGGGCCAGGGTTTGATAACCAAGACGGAAGATCATGACCATTTATAGAGCGTCGGCTGAATGTAAAGAGTCGTTCATGTGGTGTGTGGTTCGTGGCAGTACACAGAAGTGATCGAATAGCGTTGAGACATTGTGGTAATACACTTTGCCACTCATCTGTTTTCTTTCCGTAGTCATGTAAACGCAATGATATTGCCTTCCATAGTACACCATTAAGGCGCTCGACTTGACCATTGCCAGCAGGGTTGTATGAACTTGAATGAGTAATCGCCACCCCGTGATGAGAGAGGAATGACTGGATTTCCTTAGAGGTAAAAGCCGTACCTTGATCAGAATGGATTGAAGCAGGTGAACCGAAAATTGAAAAGATCTGGGTTAAACAGTCTATGACAGTGTGTGTAGTCATATCAGAACATGGAAAGGCAAAGGGGAATCTGCTATACTCGTCAATGACGGTTAACAAATACCTTTTATTGTTCTTTGTAGGAATTGGGCCCTTAAAATCCATAGACAAGCGTTCAAATGGCATACTTGATTTTATGAGTTTAGCCTCAGGTGGACGAAAAAATCTTGGTTTCAATATAGCGCAGCTTTTGCACTCGCTTGAAATATTCCTAACATCCGAGAGGGAAAATGGGAGGTTCCGTTTTTGCACGAAATGCCAAAGGCGAGTAATTCCCGGGTGGCATAATTGACTATGGACTTTACGAAGATGCTGAAGATCATGATTGGTGAATGAGACAGAGTTGCAGAACGCGTCGCGAGAAAGAGCGTCAGCGGCATGATTGAGCTTCCCAGCTCGGTACTGGATATCAAATTTAAATTGGGACAACTCCAAACGCCATCTTAATATCTTGTCGTTCTTTATTTTGTTGTTGTGAGCACTGAACATGTATGAAACAGAACGCTGATCCGTAATAATCTTGAATGGTTGGATGTACAAATAGTGTCTCCAGTATCTTAACGCTTCAACAATAGCCAGCGCTTCCTTTTCAATGGCGGTGAATCGTTTCGCGTTTTTGTCGAGGGATCTTGAAAAGAAGGCGACAGGCTTACTATTTTGAGACAAACAAGCTCCAATCGATCGCTCACTTGCGTCTGTCTCTATCGTGAATGGCAATTCAAAGTCGATGGTTGACAAAGTGGCTTCAGCTATACGTTCCTTCAAAGTATGGAAAGCTTTCAGTGCAGAATGAGATAATGGGAAAGACTGAGAATCAATTAGAGGACGAATCAACTTTGAGAAATCTTTAATCCAGGAACTGTAGTAGGCGAACAAACCAACAATACGCTTTAAATATGCTGCGTTCTTGGGTTCCTCAAGGGAAGTAACTGAAATCACTCGATTGGGGTCAGGGGACATTTTTCCTTTAGAAATTTGGTAACCAAGTATTCGTATACGCGAAGACGCGAACACACACTTTGAATTGTTCAAGGTTATATTGTATTTTGTGGCTACGTTTAGAAAACGCTTCAGGTTACTGTCATGTTGCTCTTTACTTCTTCCGCCGATCACGACATCATCCAGATAAGCGTAGGTGTCTGTCAACTTCTCTCTATTAATTATCCCATTGATAACTCGTTGAAAAGCAGGAACGGCGTTTGTGAGACCGAATGGTAGACGATTGAAGTGATATAAGGATCCATTCGCCTCGAAAGCAGTATAATGACGCTCGTCACTGCGCAGCAAAATCTAATGGTAAGCTGATTTAAGATCGAGACAACTGTAAAAGGAATATGGAGCTAATTTGTTGATAAAATCATCAATTCGTGGAAGTGGGAAGGCGTCGAGCTGAGTAAATTTATTGACAGTTTCCGAATAGTCAACAACCATCCGTCTCTTTTGGTTCTGATTGACAATGAGTACTTGAGCGTGCCAAGGCGATTGACTTGGTTCGATAATTTCGTCGGATAATAGTTGTTTGATTTGGCTGTCAATGAACTTTTCATCGTACGGATTTCTTCTACGAGATTTTGTTGCGATAGGATGGATGGATTCGTCCAGAAATTTGAATAGCTGAGGAGATTCAACTGTCAAAGCTTCTGCAGCTCCAATTGTAAAACAAGGCTCGGAACCGTTGAATTTCATAAGTAACGAAGTGTGTCTTGAAAGGAATGGTCGGCCAAGTATAATATCCGAACATAAAGACGACAAAATATGGAATTTTATATTCTTGTAAGGTCTGCCATCAGCTGATATATCCGCTACCACGAATTGTCGTAATTTAGTCGAGAATGCGGTGTTCGCCATAGACACACGTATAGTTGAGGGGTTCTATGTCAGTTTGCACAAAGTGGAAATATCAGGTCTTATCAAATTGAGTGCACTACCTGTATCAATCAACGCATTTAACAAACCCCTTTTATACAAATTTGAATTGTTGGTAGCGTCGCGGCAGAATCTTGAAAGAAAGAAGTGCTACCTAGCACGGAATGGACACCTATTGAAATTTGTCGTTTGGATTTACACACCCATGCGAAATCACCCAACTTCCCGCAAGTACGACAAGTGATATTCTTAGCAGGACATCGATCTCGTTTGTGAATTGTATCTCCACAAAAGTAGCATTTGCGACGTTCTACCGAGTTACATTGTATTTGACAAGGAAGTTCTTCTTGTATATTTTCATGTAGTTCATTTATGGTCATCGATTCACAACCCATATTTAAGTTTGATTGTTCTGTGAAATGGCTTGCTTGAGTATGCGCGTCTTCCAAAGTTCGTGCAAGCTCGTACGCCTTGGCTTTATTGTGTACCGCAGCTTCAAGCAGGCGTTGCCGAATTATCGGTGAGTTGATTCCTGCGACGAACGTGTCGCGTAAAAATAAATCTCGATGATTTTGAGCTGTTACAGCCTCGAATGGACATTCACGACCCAGAGATTCGATATGCCTTATGAATTGATCGATTGTTTGGTTGGACGATTGGCGCTGATTACGCAATTGATGTCGCAGAAACAAATCCGTTTTCGATTTGACGTACGTAGTAGATAACGTCGATAACGCGTCTTCGTAAGTTTCCGTTTCTCGAAAAAGGTCGTAAACCTCCGCTAAAACCAGGTTCGTTAAAATGTGAAATTTGTCACTATCGGACGGTGACTCCAAGGACGAAATGAATGTCTTGAAACGTATGAGCCAATGTCTCCAGGTGCGCTCGGCATTCGTGTCATCAGGATGCAATTCCAAGATGTTTGGCTTCAAGATCTTGTCCATGGTAACAGTGTATTAGAATAAATTGTACCGAGTAAATTCAAGCAGAGAAGAATAGGCTTTATTCTAATACATCTAGAATAACAAGTCAAAAGGTAAGTATCATTACAGTCTGCTTATGCTGCAGCTACACTTCCTATGATACAAAAGATATCTGCGGAGTATCCTGATGTGCTCCAATGCTGGTATGCTGATGACGGCAATATGGTGGGTGATCCTGATACAGTGAAGATGGCGTTTGAACTGCTACGAAAAATTGGACCGTCATATGGTTTCTTCGTTAATCCGGCGAAATGTCGACTATACGGAACCGGATGTATAGCTGAAACGCTCCACGCTTTATTTGATGATCTTCAAATTTCTGTTGACATGGATGGCGTGTCTATATTGGGGTCTCCCATTGGAAAGGATGACTTTGTAAAAGAGCATATTCAATCTGATGTACGTTCGTTGATCGAGACAGTTACTCGTCTCACACAAATCGGTCGTTCAGAGCTACAGATTGCTTTCGTTGCTCTCATAAGATCTCTTCAACAAAAATGGATACATATGCAACGATCATGCCATTGCTCGATTGAGTGGTTTGAGGCGCTGGCACAATCGATAAGATCGATGATAACTGAATTAACTGGAATTGACATTGAAACAAATGAAGTTCTATGGAGGGTGTTTAACATGACTTTGAGAGATGGTGGTATCGGCGTTAAAGACCCTATGCGTTCAGTAGACCAAGAATATAACGCTTCACGTATGGTGTGCGAGCCATGTTTAGGAGACGTTACGGGGCTAGATCTAATAAATAATCAAAACAGATTATGTAAAGAAATTCGTGCTAATCGTTTAAAAGCGGAAAGGATGAATCACAATGACATTATAAATCAGGTCGACCCTACTCTCAAGAATGCCATCGAGCATGCATCAGTATCTGGATCATCTTCGTGGTTGTCAACATACCCAACAAACAGTTATTATTCCAGAATAAGTCATACAGTCTTTCAGAATGCACTAGCCACCAGATACGGATTTCTCCATCCCTCATCACCGAAATACTGCCAATGTAAAGAACAAAACTCGATATCACACACTTTCTCGTACCCTTTAGGCGGCTTGCCATCAATGAGACACGATGCCGTCCGTGATTTTCTAGCAAATAGATTATCCGAATGTTGTCGTAACGTAGCAATCGTGCCAAAACTATCCCCTCTGTATGATGAAATATGCTTCCAACATTACGGTACAACTATTGATCGTGAAGCGAGACTTGACATATCATGTTCCGGAATCTTTGGAAACAGAACGGATTGTACTTTCCTTGATATCTGCGTGTTCAACGCATACGCTTCCTCTAACTCCAGTAAGAGTATCGGACCATGCTTCGAATATCATGAACTAAGGAAGAAAAGGAAGTATCTTGAGAGAGTAAATAGCATAGAGCATGCGTCATTTATTCCCGTAGTATTTTCGATGCTCGGAGGGGCGGGTACGAAAGCGGCAATCCTGTGAAAGAGAATCGCGGGCTCCATGGCAAGGAGTCATAACAGCTCATACAACGATGAAATAAGCAGATTACGTAGTGGCATCAGCGTTATCCTTGCAAAGATGACTTCTCGATGTGTCCGTGGAGCTCGATCAGCTATAAATCGTCCTCAAAGGGATTTATGTTTAATCAATGAAGAATAATTTAGTGACTTTTTGAATATTAAAACTGGCTTGGTGAGGTTTTTTTTCTTTAAAATTGTAAATTAAGGCCCATTTGCGGGAACCTATATTAATGTAATAATATTTATAATAAAAAATATAAAAAAAATAATAATAATAATTATTATTATAATAAGAGAAAAGTTTGAGATCTAAAGATAGAGAATTTCTCTTATTACAATAAGAGAAAAGTTTTAGATCTATAGTGAAAAAACTTAGATCTAAAACTTTAGAGAAAAGTTTTAGATCTTTTCTCTTATTACAATAAGAGAAAAGTTTTAGATCTATAATAAAAAAGTTTGAGATCTAAAGTAAATACAATAAAATAACATACAATAAATAACATACATAAATACAACGACAACCATCGACGACAACCATCGACGACAACCATCGACGACAACCATCGACGACAACCATCGACGACAACCATCGACGACAACCATCGACGACAACCATCGACGACAACCATCGACGACAACCATCGACGACAACCATCGACGACAACCATCGACGACAACCATCGACGACAACCATCACCTTAAAAAAATTTGGATTCTGATAAACATACAAAGAAAAATTATAACTGTTCTAACGAATTACACAAATTACAATAAAATAACATACATTCCGGAACATACACTTCAACGAGCCAAACAACATACAGCCCATACCATGCCAAAGGGAAAGCCTTCTTCGGTGCTGAAGTGCTGCTCGTGCAATGGACAAGCGGCAAAATGCAGGGGATGTCGGTGCGCCAGAGAAAAGCGCAAGTGTACCAACTGTCTTGCACCTGAATGCACAAACAAAATGGGTCCGCCGCTTGCGACAACGTCACCAAGTGATACATCAATACCACAGACATCAACCCCTCAAGTTCCAGTTGAGGCTAATTCAGAAGCTGATGGTATGCCGTGCTTACTGAGGTTGTCGATGGCGGACATCTATGACACAGTTATACATTGGAAGCCTAATTTGTTGGTGCTGCCCAGATGTACGGCCAGCAATACTGTTATCGACATTTTAGCGGATTACTACCGCTCGGCTGTAAGTGATGTTTCAACGGACAATATGGCCCTAAAGTCTGCAACCGTCTTCGCTCATTGTGTTATGCAAAGACCACCATCCCTAAAGATTACGATCATAAGAAAGGTATTGGAGCGTAGAATTAAGTTATGGCAGGATGGGAAGATACTTGAAGTTTTTGAAGAAGCTCGAATATTGCAGCACAGATGTGTTAATAGCGGTCATAAATCTTCCAAGCCAGACTGGATTAAACTGTACTGTAGACTAATTAAATCCGGTAAACTGAGTGCGAGTACCTCGGTTCTTGAGGATAAACATTGTATGGGTGTACTGCAGTCAAACTCGGTTTGCGGTGGAATTACCGTCAAGGACCACCTAGAGGGTTTACACCCGCCTCCCGCTGATGTCCAATTGAGCGTTCTCCTGCAAGAAAACATACCTGAGGCAAGTGAACACCACCCGTCGCTCTTTCTAGATATTGATGGCGACGCTATCGTACGCGCTGCCAAAAAGACACATGGTGGAGCTGGACCGTCTGGTCTAGATTCGATATCATGGAGAAGAATGCTGACCTTATTCGCAGGACATTCGCGCAATCTGGCGGATGCGCTTGCTGAATTCGCAATACAACTGGCCACTGAACGCTTACCGGCACAAAGATTGGAGGCCTTTGTTGCTTGCAGGCTGGTGGCGGTTGGAAAGAAGGATGGGGGTATCCGACCCATTGGAGTTGCGGATGTTAGCCGGCGAATTGTTTGCAAAGCAATCCTGATTAATATAAGGAATGACCTACAGGACGTCGCTGATATAACTCAGCTATGTGCATCCCAACGAAGTGGACTTGAATTCGCAATTCATTCACTACGCGACGCTTTTTCTGCTGATTCCAACCTCGGACTTCTGGCCGTAGACGCAAAGAATGCATTTAATTGCATTAACCGCAAAGTAGCACTGCACAATATTCAGTTTGTTTGTCCGGCAATGTCATGTATCTTGTCAAACCTTTACTCTTCTGAGCCATGTCTGGTATTGGGTGATGACACATTATCCTCTCGCGAAGGTCTGACACAGGGTGACCCCCTGGCGATGGCTGCATTTGCAATGGCATCCATGCCATTGATTCGACAAATAAGACAAATGGTCCCGAACGTATTGCAGAGGTGGTATGCGGATGACGCAAATTTTGTTGGGACCCCGTGCGATTTGCAGAGAGTCTGGATGTTTCTGCGTGATGTTGGACCGCGTTACGGGTACTTTGTTAATGCTGATAAAACACAGTTGCTGCTTCATCAACCTTACTCGGAGCATTTGGACATGACAAGGGACGTTCATGTTAATTACGACGGTATTGATGTGCTCGGGACTTCAATTGGGACGGATGAATTTGTCAGTGTTAGTTCGAATGGAAAAATCATGAAATGGATAGAGATGTTAGAGCGATTGGAACAGGTAGCCGAACATGATCCACATGCTGCTTATGCCGGTTTGGTACATTCCGTCCAATGGAAGTGGACACATTTTTTGCGGACGACGAAGTGCAGTGATCAACAGCTTATGACGTTGCGAAATGCCATAGTTGTCCGACTGCTTCCTTTAATCTTAAAGCATGATATCACGGATGCATTAACAACCGCTTTGACATCCCCGTTGAGACTTGGTGGAATGGGTATTGTGGATCCTGTATTTATTGCCGAAATTGAATACGCAAACTCTCAAACTTTCTGTCAAACATATTCATCTTGTTTACGTGGTCGGGCACTAAGGGAGAGTCAGAATTCCATAACTGTGTTGCTGTCTGGAAGACGTCACCATTTGTACAAGCAGAGGTTAGATGAGGCATCACATCTCTTATCGGGATCTACACTGTTATCCCTTGAACATGCAAGGGTGGACTCGGCTTCGTCTTGGCTAAGCGCTATCCCATTAAGCTGCGAAGATTATCACCTTTCCTCGACGGAATTCACAGACTCGATCGCGACTCGATATGGTTGGACTCCCAATGACCGGGTAAACAGGTTGTGCGTGTGTGGTTCCGTGGCCGATTTGACTCATGTCTTGTCTTGCAAGAAGGGGGGACTTCTTATTGTCCGTCACAATGCAGTGCGTGATGTAATTGCTAAGGAGTTGTCCCAAGTATGCCATGGTGTGGAGACTGAGCCGGTACTTCGAGCTATTGGGAGCCGTACGTGCTTTGAGTCGGCAACAACGTGCTGTGATCCGGACGCACGTCTCGATGTGGTCTGCAGTGGTTTATTTGAGAGTAGGTTCGTGCGAACGTTTCTGGATGTTGCCGTGTTTAATGCACATGCAAGTTCCTATTCTCAGTCAGCAGCCGCATCATTCAGATACCATGAGAACCGAAAACGAGCAAAATACGATGAACGTGTAACAAACGTAGAAGGAGGGACCTTTTTTCCTGTTATCTTTTCATCCGCGGGTGGTGCTGGCCCAGCAGCTTCGAGACTACTGAAAACCATCGCGGAAAAGGCTGCTTCCCATTCGCAGATGACTTACTCCGAAAGAATATGCAAGCTGAAGCGTCGGATTGCGTTCTGTCTTTGTCGAGCGTCTTCTGCGTGTATTAGGTGTGCACGATCAACACGGAGCGCACCAATGGCTTCCTTCTGAGAAGAGTCGATTGTTTAAAAATCTCTAAAATTGTTCCAATGTTTTAATGGCCCATTTGAGGGAACCTTCTAATGTAAATTAATAATAAATTTTCTCATTAAAAAAAAGAGTAATATGTTTATGATATGGTATTTATACCACTATTTTAAATGTATAGAGGCCCATTTGTGGGAACCTTAATTGTACAGTTAAAATTTTAATAAATTGTTATAATTGAAAAAAAAAATTATTATTAAAAAGTTTGAGATCTAAAGTAAATACAATCTAAAGTAAACACAATCTAAAGTAAATACAATCTAAAGTAAACACAATCTAAAGTAAATACAATATAATAACATACACAAAAAAAATAATTATAATAATTATTATTATAATCGCAGGCCTATCGATGACATTCCTGAGTTTCACCCAGTTGCATTTGATTCTATTGACTTTGAACTGATCGTTGCCAACTCTAAGAAAGTAAAGGGAGGAGCGGGCCCGTCCGGATTAGATGCAAGAGCATGGCATCGAATGTTGGTTGATTTTTGGGCAGAATCGAAACGTCTAGCTGAATCACTTGCATCTTTCGCTCGACAATTAGCATTAAATCCAATCTCACAGGAGTCGATGACAGCCTTCACCGCTAGTCGCCTTATTCCTCTTAGCAAAAATCCTGGCGTACGTCCTATAGGAATAGGAGGTGTTTCCAGACGCATTATATCTAAATCAATATTGAAAATAATATCACCCCAACTGCAAACAATATGCGGGAACGTCCAATTCTGCGCCTCGCAGCGTGCTGGCACCGAATGTGTTATTCACGGTATTCGTGACTCGTTGAAGAGAAATCCTACATTCGTGCTACTCACAATAGATGCTGACAACGCATTCAACAGAGTGAATAGAATGACCGCTCTCTCAAACATGCCAAATATCTGTCCAGCATTGAACACAGTCCTTTCTAACCTATACAGAAAGCCGACACTGCTAACAATTGACAGTGAATTCTTACTATCTGCTGAAGGATTTACACAGGGCGACGTCTTTTCGATGGCAGCATTTGCCTCTGCAACACTTCCGTTACTACTCCGTATCAAAAGAACTTGCCCAAACATAAAACAGTTATGGTACGCAGACGACGGCAACCTCATAGGTTCCCCACAAGATGTCATTGAAGCATTTAAGTTGCTTCAATCCTTCGGCCCCTCATATGGCGTACACTTGAATCCGGGAAAATGCAAGGTATATTCCAACGGGAACGACATCTCGACTTTCCAATCGTTACTTGATAACGCTGGAGTCTCCATCGTTGAGGATGGCTTACCCGTTCTTGGAGTACCAATCGGATCAGCCGAATACATAGAGACGTTTATACGATCATCAGTTTCCTCCCTTTGCACATTAGTGTCACAGTTGAAGAAAGTATGAGAGTTAGACACTCAGGTTGCATACGTGTGCTTAATTAAGTCTATTCAGCATAAATGGACACATACTCAACGATGCTATGAATGCCCCTCTGCGTGGTTCGCACCTCTGACACTGAAACTAAAGTCTACAATATCACATCTTTTTGACATTGATATTTCTCAAGACGATATCTTATGGCGCACATGCCAGTTGAGTTTTCGCAACGGCGGTTTATGCATTAGAGATCCGTCCACGTTACCAAGCAACGAATATCGATCATCGACCTCAGTGTGTGAGCCAAGCATACAAGGATATATTGGCTCGGTACTTAATTCTATGCAGGAGACAATTATTAAAAATCTACGGGCAGCAAAAGCCTCTAGTGAAAAGCTTGACCAAGAAGATATTTTGAGCAATGCGAGTGGAATTCTGTGTACCGCAATTGAGCATGCTTCAACAACAGGGGCTTCGTCATGGCTATCCGGATATCCTACATTCGATCGAGCAACTCGATTAAGTAACATCGAGTTTTGTGATTCTATTTCTTCTAGATACGGAATTACGCCTAAATCCGCACCAACTCAATGTAAATGTAGGCAGATTAATACAGTTGCCCATGCTCTCTCATGCCCATTCGGTGGTCTTCCGTCGATGCGACACGATGCCGTGCGCGATTTTATTGCCCATCAGCTAACAGAAACATCGTATAACGTACAAGTCGAGCCGCTGCTTACACCAGTCCCGTCAAACTTTGACTTTAGAAACGGCTCAACGACAAAAGACCGTGATGCTAGGCTCGACATTGCATGCTCAGGGTTGTATGGTGATAGGAGTAAGCGAACTTTCTTCGACATTTGCGTGTTTAAAGCTTTCGCTCAGTCCAACTCCTCCAAGACACCATAGTCCTGCTATAAGTACCACCAACAGCGAAAGCGCAGTAAATATCTCGAAAGAATAACAGAGTTCGAGCGGGGGTCTCTTGTACCCGCCGTCTTCTCATTCTCAGGTGGAAGCGGTGAAAATGCCACACAACTTTTAAGACGGATCGCATCTAAATTGGCAAATAAGCGAGCAAGCAGATACCCCGACGAGCTTACAAAGCTTAGAACGCGTCTAGGCCTATTACTTGCAAAAATGACATCGCGATGCATCAGAGGAACGCGATCTGCAATCGGACGTCCAGAATTTTGAACTGAAACTGAACCTAATTATCTTTTACGGGCCCATTTGCGGGTAATCCAGAGATTGTAAAATAATAATAATAGATTTATACATTTTTTTTAATATTATTTTTTATTATAAATATTATTACATTAATATAGGTTCCCGCAAATGGGCCTTAATTTACAATTTTAAAGAAAAAAACCTCACCAAGCCAGTTTTAATATTCAAAAAGTCACTAAATTATTCTTCATTGATTAAACATAAATCCCTTTGAGGACGATTTATAGCTGATCGAGCTCCACGGACACATCGAGAAGTCATCTTTGCAAGGATAACGCTGATGCCACTACGTAATCTGCTTATTTCATCGTTGTATGAGCTGTTATGACTCCTTGCCATGGAGCCCGCGATTCTCTTTCACAGGATTGCCGCTTTCGTACCCGCCCCTCCGAGCATCGAAAATACTACGGGAATAAATGACGCATGCTCTATGCTATTTACTCTCTCAAGATACTTCCATTTCTTCCTTAGTTCATGATATTCGAAGCATGGTCCGATACTCTTACTAGAGTTAGAGGGAGCGTATGCGTTGAACACGCAGATATCAAGGAAAGTACACTCCGTTCTGTCTCCAAAGATTCCGGAACATGATATGTCAAGTCTCGCTTCACGATCAATAGTTGTACCGTAATTTTGGAAGCATATTTCATCATGCAGAGGGGATAGTTTTGGCTCGATTGCTACGTTACGACAACATTCAGATAATCTATTCGCTAGAAAATCACGGACGGCATCGTGTCTCATTGATGGCAAGCCGCCTAAAGGGCACGAGAAAGTGTGTGATATCGAGTTTTGTTCTTTACATTGGCAGTATTTCGGTGATGAGGGATGGAGAAATCCGTATCTGGTGGCTAGTGCATCTTGAAAGACTGTATTACTTATTCTGGAAGAATAACTGTTTGTTGGGTATGTTGACAACCACGAAGATGATCCAGATACTGATGCATGCTCGATGGCATTCTTGAGAGTAGGGTCGACCTGATTTATAATGTCATTGTGATTCATCCTTTCCGCTTTTAAACGGTTAGCACGAATTTCTTTACATAATCTGTTTTGATTATTTATTAGATCTAGCCCCGTAACGTCTCCTAAACATGGCTCGCACACCATACGTGAAGCGTTATATTCTTGGTCTACTGAACGCATAGGGTCTTTAACGCCGATACCACCATCTCTCAAAGTCATGTTAAACACCCTCCATAGAACTTCATTTGTTTCAATGTCAATTCCAGTTAATTCAGTTATCATCGATCTTATCGATTGTGCCAGCGCCTCAAACCACTCAATCGAGCAATGGCATGACCGTTGCATATTGTGATAATCTAACATGTAATCATATTGTATAACTATATTCTAGATTGTTGAATAAAGCCTTATTTGGTTTATCATTACAATTTATTCAACAATTGTGTTGAATTGTGTTGAACTCGGATTTTCAACAATTGACGTCCAACGTTTCCATGGATAAACTTCTTATACCTCAACCTTTCAATCTGGATCCAGACACATCAGATTGTCAAGACGAATGGATTCACTGGCGCCAAAAGCTACAAAATTTTTTCTCGTTGCAAGTCACAGTAACAGATGACCAGAAACGATTTGTACTCATTAACTTACTGTCATCAAGACTTTACTTACTGATTAAAGATTCTAGAACATTCGACTCAGCCTTAAATATACTCGATAAGCAATTTCAGAAGCCAGTTAACGCGGTTTTTAATAGATTTCAACTGCATACTTGTCGTCAAGATAAAACGATGAATATCCAGCAATATGTGAGAAAACTTGAAGAGTTGGCAACAAAGTGTAATTTTGAAGATGTCGATGCCGCAACTAACCGTCGAAGCCATATCATTGACGCCCTCGTCCATGGTCTACTAAATTCTTATATACGTGAGAGGATACTCGAATCGAATAAAACTGACTTCGATGAAATTGTTTTAATGGCATCATCTCTAGAGGCCGCACAACAACAAGCAGCCGTTTTTACTTCAAATGACGAGACAAGATCAATGCTAGCATCGGTTTCAGCGGACAACAATAACGAACCCTCCCATTCCGAATTCGATGATGACAAATCGATTAACGCAGCCTTGCGAAACAAAATTACCAAACGCTGTTACTTTTGCGGTAATCATTATCACCCCCGCAGTAAGTGTCCTGCAAGAGACGTTACTTGCAACATTTGTTCTAAACATGGTCATTTTGCCAAAGTCTGTCAATCAAAATTAAAATTTTCCACCTCGACTTCATCGGCGTTATGTTCCATGTCCAACTTAGAGGATCCAAGTTCATTGACTTCCATTACAATCAATGGTCAACAAATCGAATGTCTTCTAGATACGGGCAGTTCAGAAAATTTCATTGACACGAATATCGCACATAAATTACAACTGACAACCACATCTTGCTGTAAAACAGTTTATATGGCGTCCTCCTCCTCTTGGGCCACAATTACAAAACAGTGCACAACAAACATTGAGTTGAATAAAAATACTTATCCACGCTGCCGTTTTTCATTGTTGTCGTCATTATGCGCTGATGCCATATTAGGCAGAGAATTCATGAAGGAACATGAATTCATAACGTTCCCATTCGGTGGAAATTTGCCTGGACTAACTCTCGCTAACATATCTCCAGCATCTGCCATAAAAATCCAGCCATTAACACTTTTTCCGAATTTGCCGAAACATCTCATTCCAGTTGCCACGAAATCAAGAAGACAGACACTATCAAACGCCGAGTTTATTCGAAGCCAAGTAGCTAACTTACTCAAATCCGGCATTATTCGAGAAAGCAGATCGCCTTGGCGCTCACAGGTTCTTGTTGTTACAAATAGGAATGGTAGACAGAGAATGGTTGTCGAATACTCGCAAACTATTAACCGATTCACATCTTTGGATGCCTACCCTCTTCCTAATATCGATGACCTCATTTCGAAGATTGCAACACATTCCGTGTTTTCGACGCTCGATCTTTCCAGTGCTTACTATCAGATTCCATTGCTGGAGGAAGATAAAAAATACACGGCTTTCGAAGCATCAGGACGTTTGTACGAATTCCAGCGAATTCCTTTTGGGCTTACAAATGCTGTTTCTGCTTTCCAACGAATCATGAATAACCTCATCGAACACTATCAACTTGAAGGAGTATTTGCTTACTTAGATGACATCATCGTGTGTGGAAATAGCACTGATGAACACGACAAAAGACTAGATCGTCTAACGACCATCGCTAATCAGCTCAACATCAAATTCTCTCCGGAAAAGTTGCGTTTGGGCAAGACACAACTCAATTTTTTGGGCTACCATATTCGACATGGTTGCATCAAACCTGACACTGAAAGAATTAAGCCATTTCTTACTTACCCGATTCCGGAAAATCACACTTCACTACAGAGACTCCTCGGTATGCTCGCTTACTATTCGAGGTGGATCCCTTCTTTCTCGGCAAAGATACGCCCACTGGTAGAATCGAAAGATTTTCCCCTCGATCGTGCTGTCATCCGACAGATAGAAGAAATAAAGTCGGAAATCTCGAATTCATTTTTATGTGCTTACAATCCGGATCTTTCCTTGACTGTTGAAACTGACGCCTCATATTCATCTATCGGCGCGGTGCTCAGTCAAAACAACTGCCCCGTCGCCTTCTATTCACGATCCTTGCCTAAAACAGCGTTGCGACAGTCGAGTGTGGAAAAGGAGGCTTACGCGATTGTGGAAGCTCTTAAATATTGGAAGCATTTCCTGCTAGGACGCTATTTCATTGTCAAAACCGATCAGAGGTCAGTGTCATTTATGTTTGATCAAAAACTGTCGAATCGCATAAAAAGTGACAAAATCGCTCGATGGAGAATTGAACTTGCACCTTACAATTTTGGCATTGAATACCGGCCCGGACAATCAAATAAAGCTGCTGACGCAATGTCTAGGATAACATGTTCGTCTTGCAAAACAGTTAATGATCTTAAGATCTTGCATAATTCATTGTGTCATCCGGGTGTCAGTCGATTACTTCACTACGTTCGTTCGCATGAGTTACCTTTTGACAAAAGTGACGTTGCGGACGTTGTCTCTTCGTGTCAAATTTGCGCCGAATTGAAGCCTCGATACGCTAGACCAGAAACAGCACATGTCATCAAGGCTACGCATCCATTTGAACGGCTAAGCATTGACTTTAAAGGCCCATTGACATCAACTACAGAAAACAAATATCTCCTTTGTGTCGTTGACGAATATTCTCGCTTTCCGTTCGCCATACCGTGTAAGGATACATCTTCTATATCAGTCATCAATTGCCTGAATCAAATCTTCAGTGTTTTTGGTTACCCAGCCAACGTTCACAGTGACCAAGCAACATGTTTTCAATCCAACGAATTCCGAACGTATCTAAATTCTCGCGGTATTAGCTGCACCCGCAGTTCGTGCTACAACCCACGTGGTAACGGACAGGCCGAACGATTCGTTGGAATAATCTGGAAGACAACCCAACTCGCCCTCAAAACTCACAGGAAAACACTGGCGGAATGGGAATTTGTTCTGCCATTGGTTTTGTCATCTTTGCGCAGCTTACTGTGTACCGCGATAGGGGAGACTCCACATCAACGACTATTTTCTTTCCCAAGGAATTCTTGTAACAAATGTATCGTTCCGAGATGGTTGGGAACAGGTGAAAACGTGCTTTTAAATCAGAATCCAATGTCTAAATCAAATCCGTTGTTTTCGCAGGCTGAAATCTTACAATCAAATGGTAACTACGCTACTATTCGGAAACCTTGCGGGAAAGAGATGAATGTGTCCGTAAGAAGACTGACCAGGTACCCTATTACAAATTCTAACATAGATAACGATATGCTACTGATTGATCGGACATCAGAAGGAGACGGCATGCATTCAAAAACCGACTCGACAATCGTATCACGACAATCATTGAATGGAGCTGATAATATTACACAAGTTGGAATCGGTAACTATCGGAGTGAAGAGAATCAACAAGTCGAACATAATAGACTTCAAGAATTACGGCGTAGTCCTAGGGATAGAAGAACTCCGAAGTACCTAGACGATTATATAATCGGGGAAGACTGTGATAATCTAACATGTAATCATATTGTATAACTATATTCTAGATTGTTGAATAAAGCCTTATTTGGTTTATCATTACACATATGTATCCATTTTTGTTGAAGAGATCTTATGAGAGCAATGAAAGCAATCTGTAGCTCTGAACGACCGATTTGTGTGAGACGAGTAACTGTCTCGATCAACGAACGTACATCAGATTGAATATGCTCTTTTACAAAGTCATCCTTTCCAATGGGAGACCCCAATATAGACACGCCATCCATGTCAACAGAAATTTGAAGATCATCAAATAAAGCGTGGAGCGTTTCAGCTATACATCCATTTCCGTATAGTCGACATTTCGCCGGATTAACGAAGAAACCATATGACGGTCCAATTTTTCGTAGCAGTTCAAACGCCATCTTCACTGTATCAGGATCACCCACCATATTGCCGTCATCAGCATACCAGCATTGGAGCACATCAGGATACTCCGCAGATATCTTTTGTATCATAGGAAGTGTAGCTGCAGCATAAGCAGACATCGATAAAACATCTCCCTGTGTAAATCCTTCTTGGGAGAGTATGATTTCATTCCCAATTGTCAATGACGTCGGATTTCTATAAAGGTTTGACAGAACATTCGATAGCGCTGGGCATATTTGTGGCATGTTGGCCAGGGCAGTTTTTCTGTTGATTCGATTAAATGCATTATCTGCATCAATAGTCAAGACCACCGAATTTGGTTTACTCGATAACAAATCACGTAAGGCATGGACTACACATTCAGTACCTGCGCGCTGACCAGCACAAAACTGTGTTTTACCGCATATCTGTTGTAGCTGTGGCCGTGCAACATCAAGTATGACTTTCGATACGATACGTCTTGAGACATCACCTATTCCAATTGGACGCACACCTGGATTCTTACTTAATGCAATAAGGCGGCTTGTCGTAAAAGCTTTGATCGACTCATCAGAAACTTCCTTAGTAGCGATTCGTTGAGCAAACAATGCTAGCGCATCCGCTAATTTTTGTGACTCCGTACCGAAATTCGAAAGCATTTCGGTCCATGCTTTTGCGTCCATTCCAGAAGGTCCTGCACTACCCTTTGTTCTCTTAGCAGCCTCAATTATTTTTGATCCGTCAATACTCTCGAAAGCAACTTGGTTGAAGTCATGTATTTCGGTTATTGGTTGAGTGACTAGTGCTTCCTCATGTATGTCAGCTGGTTGTGGATGCTTATCAATAAGTATCTGTCTCACTGATTTACCACATGTTAAAGTATCTAGGCCCATTGGCACGCCTTGTCCATACTCTGTCTTGATTAATTTCATCGCTGCCGTTATCTTACCATTGAGAACAAACTTCCGAAATAGCTTCGTTGTATCGTTGGTTATATTGTTGTGTGATTTTTTTACGTCAAGGCGCTGGAGATATCTAGCTTCGTTTAGTAGAGATGAGATGTCTCCAGAGGACCAGCTAGCGAGACGTCTTGCTAATAAAGCCTTGAGCTTTCGCGTATTCGAATATCCACTACGTTGTAGAACTAATTGACAAAGTGATATTGCACGTATGAGTGAATCCGTGTTTGATGATGCTCCCTCA
Source organism: Pomphorhynchus laevis (assembly GCA_012934845.2). Lineage (NCBI taxonomy): Eukaryota > Metazoa > Acanthocephala > Palaeacanthocephala > Echinorhynchida > Pomphorhynchidae > Pomphorhynchus > Pomphorhynchus laevis. The sequence continues at coordinate 121,753 of WNNJ02000891.1, read as the reverse complement.
TATATTCGAGTAAGTTCAGCGATGAAAATTTTCGATTCAGAACAACGTGGCAATCGAAACAGATTAGGTTTCCATAGAATTACCTCATCGTACACTTCATCCATTTGGACAGCCTTTTTGGTTGGAACGTCGGCAGACTCTGTGAAAATAAGGACATTATCGCCCTCTAGTGTAGGTACTTCTAGTCGATTTGAGCAGTTCCTAGCAAGGCAGTCCATACACGATTTTCCAGACCTTGCGCATTTACACCCCTTGCAGCGTGCCGCTTGGCCATTGCATGTACAGCATCTGGGCATATCAGCAGGCTTTCCCCGAGGCATGTGTTATGTTTTTCTGTAAACTGATATTTCTCGTTGGGTTTATCGTTGGGTTATGTTGTAAGTAGTTGTTAGTTAGCAGCAATGTCCAATTAATAATAATTTTCTTGTCGTGAGGTTGTCGTGAGGTTGTCGTAAGATTATTATAATAATAATTGTCGTGCGCCGAATGTAAGTATTTAACAATCAAGACAATTTTATTGTGTATATTAATCTTGTAAGTATTTAACAATCAAGACAATTTTAGCTAGTCATTATTTATACATGAAAAAAATAATAATTTTTTTAAATAAAAAATATTTATTGTAAATCAAATAAACACAAGACTTTCAAAGTCCCCTAATGGGCAACAGTAGAACAATACCTAACGGGTCACAATTGAAATAAAAAATAATATATCAAATTTGAACATCCTGGCACGACAGTGTATCTTGAATTTTAAGATCATCTATCGTATCACCAATAAAATTTTCCATTGCAATTCCTGCAAACCTTCCAGTTCTCGACCTCGCATTTCGCAATGCGACTGAAGCCGACCTAGCCATTAGAAAACCAATGTCAACTCTAAGGTCTTCAATGCAACGATTGTAGGGTCGTTTAGATTTTTCAGCTTCCAATTTCGCCATCCGCTTCAGAACTAGCTGAGCCTCATTACCCATAGCACCGTTACACGCTATTACGAACGGGTAAAAATTTGCGTCTTCAAACTTGGCAACACGTTCGCTATACTTGGCCATTTTCCTTTGTGTGTGGTAATTGAAGTGGTTATCCGGATTATTCGAACGATACGATTGGGCTAGGTGGTTGAATGTACAAATGTCCAGTAAGGACCGCTCTAATGTATCACCGAATAAACCGTTGCATTTAATGTCGAATCTTGCGTCCATATCCCGTGTTGTTGTAGGTCGCTCGAATTCGACATTTTCAGGCAGTGTTCGTAATACAGGCTCAATCGCGACAGACGACGTCACTTGGGTTAATCTCGATGCAACAAAATTGCGAACAGCATTATGCCTTATTGTTGGTAGACCTCCAACTTGACACGCAAGGCAATGTCTGAGATCAAAACAGTTACCGCAGGTACAATTTTGTGGTGCGTTAGGAGGTGGCCAGCCATATCTTATAGCAAGTGCGTCTTGAAATTGACGTTTACTCAAATATCGTTTGTAACTCACTATTGGTTTTGCCGATAGCCAAGTTGATGTTCCGGGACGTGATAAATAGCTTAAGGTGGAGGTAAAAGATGTTCGTAAAGTTGAGGCAGTATCCCGCCTCTCTTTCCACAATACATTATTTTCTTCTTTTAGAGATACGGCGATTTTCTTTTGTATGTCTTTATATGCGTTTCCTGTAATATGTTCTAGTAGTGGATTACATATTAGTCTTGAGTTTCGAAATTTTCTCTCTGGTTCATCATTAGGATCATAAATTCCAAGGCCTCCAAATCGTTTTGGCAACAATAACATGTTGACATATTCATCATCCGTTATTAAACCTGTTATTGCTGGAATAAGCTGTTTCAACAGTGAATCAGACAGTTTGGCGTATGAATTTAGACTCCCTTCACATGTTCTTTGAACATATGTCCACTTATACTGGAGGGACTGAGTCAGGGCCACATACGCAATATGAGGATTCAGTTTAGCAACATCTGTAAGGTTGGATACTAGGTCAGCCCAACGCCTAACTTTTTCAGTAATAAACTCGTCTACAAAAGATTGTGTTCCAATAACCGATCCCAAAATTCGTGTTCCATTTGTGACTATTTTAACTCCGCATCCTTGAAATACAGTTCCAGAAGAAGCTAAATTTTGTTCATGTACTACTACTTGACATTTTTGCTCATTAAGTATAAATCCATACTTGTGTGCATTTTGTCTTAGGAAGTTCCAAATCTTGACCAAGCTCTCAACCTTTCCTACACAATTCGCATCGTCCGCGTACCATCTGTGAGATACATCTGGCACTAAAGATTGAATCCGTTTTATTAGAGGTAAAGAAGCTGCGGCAAAGGCAAACATTGAGAGTGGGTCACCTTGTGTGAACCCTTCTTTCGCATAGATAATATCACCATCGACACACAATGAAGTTGGGTCAGTGTAGAGATTTGCCATAAGTGTTGACATAGATGGGCACACAAACTCTATATTTTTCAGCGCTAGATTTCTATTTATACAGTTGAATGCGTTTGATGCATCTACTTGCAGAATCGCAGCATATTGAGATTGTCTAAATTGCTCAGCAACTGAGTGAACTGCGGCTTCCACCCCACAACGCTGACCTGCACATAGCTGTTCAAGACCTGCTACTGATTGTAAATCTTCTTGTATAATATCGCATAAAACTTTACCTATGATTCTCCTTTCGACGTTTCCGATTCCAATAGGTCGAACCCCAGGATTTTTGAAATGATTTACGAATGCAAATTGAAATGATTTACGAGACTGTAATTCACTGGACACCAAGGACATTAGAATTGCCAAAATGCAATGCCAGCAAAGAGTTTATTGAACTCATGGGTAAACTTTACTTGAGTGCAGCTGAGGATAACCATACTTCGAAACCTGACTCATTAAAAGCAGCCACTGTACTGGCGAAATGCATTCTATACCCAATCGACTCAAGAAAAGTGGCCGCCATTCGAAAAACCCTAGAACGACGAATCGCCCTCTGGAAAAAAGGTGAAATAATGACGTTGTTCGAAGAGGTAGAGACTTTACATACCCGCCAGCAATTTGAAACGCAGCACCTGCGAAAAAAAACAAGACTGGAAAAAACGATATTGTAAACTCGTCGCCAAAGGGAAGTTGTCTACATCAACGTTATTGCTCATGGAAAATGAATCTTGTGGACCACTGTCGCCGGATGTAAAAATTGGAAACCGTTCAGTCAAAGAAATACTGGAAGAGCCTCATCCACACCCCGCAGAAACGTCTGAAACTGTGGTTTTGAAGGAAACGTTGAAAGATGCCTTACCCATCACCCCACTATGTTTCTAGCTATTACCGGAAAAGATATTGTGCGTTCAGCTTGCTCAACAAACGGATCGGCTGGTCCGTCCGGATTAGACGCCTTGTCATGGCGACGTATGCTGACCGTGTTTGGGATCCAGTCAAATAATCTAGCAGAAGCCCTTGCTGCCCTAGACACATGACAACTGTCATGGCCTGACAACTGACATGACAACTGTCATGGCCTCTCGACACATGACAACCGGCAGTCTTCAGGCATTTGTTGCGTGCAGGCTGATAGCGATTCCTAAAAAATTAGATGGAGTACGACCTATCGGAGTGGCGAATGTTGACCGCCGCATCATCTCCCGTGCGATACTTCAATACGTCAAACCGGATCTACAGAAAGTTGCTGGTACGTTGCAACTGTGTGCGTCACAACGTAATGGGATCAAATTCGCCATTCACTCGCTACGAAAGGAATTCGCTTCACGTCCAGACAATGTTTTACTATGCGTAGATGCAAGCAACGCATTCAACAGACTAAACCGAATGGTAGCAAAGAAAAACATGGCTCGGATATGTCCAGCCTTCGCACAGGCCTTCGAAAATGTCTACTCCGTGGTCGCCCAGCTCGTACTTGAAGAGGATTCGATATATTCACGAGAAGGTGTGACGCAGGGCGATCCATTCTCGATGGCAGCCTTTGCTATGGCATCAATTCCCCTTATTCGTACAATTGCAGCACGATGTCCAGGGATCACCCAAAGATGGTTTGCAGACGATGCAAATTTTATCGGACCACCCCATCTCTTAAAAGATTTATGGAATATTCTGCTGAAAATAGGCCCTGAATTCGGATACTACGTCAACCCGTCTAAATCCACTCTACTCTTACATAATCTGACAAGCTCAATTACGGATGCCTTTCCAAGCATCAAAATCAGTGATAATGGCGTCAATGTACTTGGTTCTGCTATTGGCACCGATAACTATATTTCATGCTTTGTCAATCATAAGATTGACGGCGCCGTCAAGATGGTTAAGAAGCTTACCGAAGTGTGTCCGTCAGATCCACACATGGCGTACATTGGTCTCACCAAGTCTGTTCAATGGAAATGGTCGTTTCTTCTAAGAACAACAAACTGTAGTGAGAATCAGATACATCCGCTCCATGCAGCTATAGTGGATAGGCTCATTCCGGCACTTACTCAGAAACAGCTCAACGAGTCACTGAAGATTGTACTAACCAGCCCGTTAGCTTTAGGAGGCCTGGGGATAATGGATCCCACTGCAACTTACACGATGGATTACCTGGCGTCGCAACACATATGCGATTCATATAGCACAGGCTTGGAAGACGGCCAATTAAGAGCACACCAAGAACAAATCAGTTTGTCGATCGCAAAGGAGAAATTATGCGTCCTTAGTAATCGCATTACGCAAGCAATGATCGATCTGCCTGAGTCTACGCAGCAAGCTCTGGCCCATGCAAAAATGCCCGGTGCCTCGACATGGCTATCTTCAATGCATGTCGAAAAGGATTATTTCGCGTTGTCACCCACCGAGTTTACAGACTGCATTGCTGTCAGATACAACTGGGATCCGCCGAATCTTCCTCAATTCTGTGTCTGTAGCGAGAAAGCTACCGCCTCACACCTAGTGTCATGTAAACGTGGCGGGTTTCAAATTGCACGCCACGACGCTGTCAGAGACGTTTTGGCGAAAGAATTAACGTCTGTCTGCCGTGGTGTAGGTGTCGAACCGGTGTTAGAGTCTGTTCCAGATAACGTCCATTTTGATCATCCTTCAACCTCCAGGGAAATGAATGCAAGGCTCGACGTAGTTTGCAATGGCTTGTTCGAAAATCGATTCCAGCGAACGTTCATAGACGTTACGATCTTCAATCATCTTGCGGAATCGTATTCTTCGACAACTGCCGGCGCTTACAGATATAATGAACAAAGAAAGATAACAAAATATGCCGAAAGGGTGGAAAAAATTGAACGGGGCTCATTCATCCCTTTTGCTTTATCAACGTCAGGTGGTCTAGCAGAAAACGCGCGCAAAGTCCTACAGCGTATTGCCTTCCTACAATCGAATGCCCTACACCTCCTACGGTAAATGCTTGTATCGTTTAAAAAGCATCGTGGGTTTTACGATTTGCCGAGCAACGTCGCGGTGTATCAGAGGTTTCCGGTCCTCCAGAGGACGACCAGTAATTGATGCCGCCCGAGCAACAGAAAAGACGATGACATCGAATACGATAATACGATGGCGCGACGATGACAGCGGTAACCTATGCGACTTTTCCATAAACTAACTATGATAATTATTTTTGTAATACTTTCTTCTTCTTTAAAAAAAATTATTATTATTAAAAAATTTTTTTTTTATCTTTTTTTTTATTTTTAATTGATTTTTTGAAAAAAAAACAAATACACTTATACTATAAATTTTAGTTCATTGAGTTTGCAGGTCGATGTCGAGAAAAAAAAATAAAAATAATAATTATTAAAAAATAATAATAAAAAAAATTATTAAATACAACAGCAGCAAAAGAGCGTAGAGCTCGTACAGGCTGGGTACAGGGTTAAAAAATATCAATGAAAATCCGATTGTTTTAAGTTAGTACATTCTTCAGATTTCTCTTGAAGGACAAAATACTAGAGGCCGAAACCACTTGACTTGGTAGCTTATTCCAGCTTTTCCACGTTCGGTTGACAATTGTGTTAAATCTTCTTCGTGGACGAATGTGGGTCTTTAACGTGAGGTGATGTCCCCTCAATCTGTTTGAATTTCGAGGTTCGAACAGTTTGCGACAAACATGTTCACTCTGCCCTTTTTGAACATAAAGCGCTGTCCACACAAACATTAAATCATATGACTTTAAAGATTTCTTCACTGTGGTCACACCAAGTGCGTGAAGTCGAAAAATGAATGAGAGCTTGCGTTGGCTGGGTACAAGATGTGTGGCCTTGCGTAATATGGATTCGTACATGTTCATCTCTGTCGTAGTTTGAGGGTGACAGGCAGGTGAAGCGTATATTATTAAAGATAAGACATAAGCATTGTAAATTAACTTAAAACTGGATGCGTCAAGCTGGCCAATGGTCCTTCTAATAAGTCCTAAAATTCGACGGCATTTAGCAACTGTGTGACTGGTATGTGGGATGGTCGATAAGCTTCTATTTACGATCACTCCAAGGTCTTGAAATTGGAGAACTGTTTCAATTTCTCTTCCGTCAATGGTATATGATGAATTGATGTGTAGATGTCCGATGCGCATATGTTTTGACTTATCGGGGTTTAATACCAGTCCCCGTTGATTACACCATACCTTAATATTATCAATGTCTCTCTGGAGTATCATTGGATCTCGGCTATCGATTATTGGTCGCCAAATTTTCAAGTCGTCGGCATATAAACCACATGGACTCGAAATAGCTGTAGTAAGCTCGTTGATGTAAATAATGAAGAGCAATGGACTGAGTACCGATCCCTGAGGAACACCGCGTCCAGGATTTCTTGTTTTTGACATTTGTTTATTAGCCAATACAGTAATCTTCCGATTTCTAAGGAAGGAGTTAATCCAATTAAGGAGGGTTCATCTGATGCCGTACTGTTCCAGCGTAATAAGGAGGACATCATAGTATATCCGATCAAATGCTTTGCTGAGGTCGAAAAACAAAACATCAACACTAACTCCAGCCTCGGCATATCTGGTCCAATCACTCCTCGCAAGTATGAGGTTTGTGACAGTAGATCTTCCTGGGCGGAAACCATGATGGTTGTCGCCGAGTACTTGGTTATATTCTAGGTGCCCGATGATTCGTTTAAAAAGCAGTTTCTCTAGCACTTTACAAGCAACGCAGGTAAGGCTTATGGGCCGATAGTTGCTTGCTAGATTACGGTCGCCTTTTTTGTAGAGAGGCCGGATTAGAACATTTTCAATCTGATGGTATACAGCCTGTTGACAAGGAGAAATCGAATATGGTGTGTAAAGGTTCATATATTACTGGTGCAAGTTTCCGAAGAAGAATTGGAGGAATATTGTCTGGTCTTGCCGCAATTGATCGTGGTAGCTTTAGAAGTTCGTTAAGAACCTCAAATTTATTAAATTGAGTAAATTCGTAACACGGATATTGAGCAGTGGAGAATCTGGGGCAATACTGACAGGTAGGACTCTCTAGCGTGAATTGATCTAGGAAAATATTGGCAATTGCTTTGTCATCAGATGTTAGCTCACCGGTTTCCATAAATATAGAGTTAATCTCAGACGTAGTTGATTTTAATGAGCTGATATGTTTAAACAATTTACTGGGATATCTTTTTGATGATCGACAAAGATTGGAAACGAAGCACCTGCGTTTCTGACGTTTGAGTGCCGTAACTTGATTTCGTAATTCCTTGTAATCGGTCCAAGAACAATTCTGTTCTTTGAATTTTTTGTAAATTTTGTCTCTTGTCTTAATCATTTGTTTAATCTGCGAGTCAAACCAAATGGGAGTTTTGTGGGATGTGCGCTGACGTTTTACCCAGCACTGATCTATGCCAATTTCATATGGATTAGGCCATTGAATGTTTCGAATAGCTTGCGTCATACTTGCGAAATTCGCTTTGAAGGGATTCAATTCGGGTTTTGCCGAGGGAGCTGTTTTAAAGAAACTGACAGAAAGCGCCAGCCTAATGACACAATGATCACTGTGGCCAATAGGCGCTGAGAGAGTTTTAATCAATTGTGGGTTCCCCTCGTGATAAGCAGAGGTCTAAAATGGCAGATGATTGATTCCTCATTCTAGTGGGTTCGTGAATATGCTGGGTTAGATTGAGATCGTTGAACATATCAAGGAGATTAGATGATTCAACATCACAACCATGTGTCGAAGTATATAGGTCCCAATTGACATGAGGCATATTGAAGTCTCCTAGGATAATGATCGATGATAAGCTTGTTAGGTGATGTCGTAAAGAGATGCCAATCTTTTCAGTTGCGGAGCGCGGAGATCTGTAGAATAAACCGATTTTTAGTTTCTGTCTATCAGGAGAAGATACTGTTGCCCACAGATATTCGTTGTATGAATCATCTGATACAATGCTGTGCTCGATGATGGTTAACGGTTGCTTGACGTATAATATAACTCCACCTCCTTTTGAGGCGGTTCGATCCGATCGTATAACAAAGTAGCCTGGGATTGAGATTTCATTATCAGATATATCGTTGTTAAGCCAGGTTTCGCTCAATGCTATGATGTTTGTGTTCATTGAATTAACGAGACACAATATTTCGTCAAATTTGTTGTACATGCTTAAACAGTTAGAGTACATGATGGAAATATTATTTTGAGAGTAACGGCAGTGGTGTGGTGTCGCTGTTGGTGTTGAAATTGGATTGATGTTTACGTGGTGGATGCACGAATCTGTGCGGCGGAGAGTGTCGATGGAACGGTTAGACGGATTCCGAGGCTGAATCGCGTATTTACCCTTCGCCGCACAACTTGAAAATTTTTCACAATTAGATTTTTTTCACCGTTTTGAATTCTTTGTTGAAGCTCTTTCCTTGCAGATTTCAATCTGTTTCTATCTTCAGTGCTGAGGTCAGGTAGAAGTCTGATACTGGAGCCCCTTAACTTAAAGGAATTCTTGATGATTTGCTTACTAGTCTCGGGGCTATCAACAACAACTTTCAAAAGCCTTGGTTTGGTACCATCTTGTTTCTTCCCAATGCGAAAGAGGTGTATTACCTGTCTATTTTGTTCGACTGATATTTCTGTTGGGAGAACAGTTGAAAGAACTTGCTTTACTGAATCAACATCATGTTTAATCCGGATGAGACTGTTTGGACTCGGTGATTCATTTAAATTTACAATGATGAAACATTTATCCCGATCGAATGTTCGGCGTTTATGTCGTTTAGGCTCAGATAGAATAGGTATATTGGGGTTATCAGTGTTGTTTACAGTGGAATTGGTATGATGTATTAGTTGTTTGAGTGTTTCATCCATTTTATATAGACTATAGGTTGTTTGAGGACAAGAAAATAGCTGGGAGTGATGTGTGATGTGGTGCTTCTGTGTTTGTTTCCGGCCTTGGATGTGTTTTCTGAGTGATATGGAATGTTTGTTTCTGTGTGTCCTTGTCAGAAATGATGGAATTCTCTAGATTTGACGAATCCAGGAAATCGGATTTAAGGTTAGATAAGGAAGTTTCAAGGGTTGTTGCCTTTACGATTCGCGATCTTGCATGTCCTCGTGTCCAAACTCGAGTAGGGGTAGATTTCCGGAATATTGAAGTATCAGATGTTGCCGTTATGTTGATCGGGGCGATTTCATTGTCTAGTGAAGGTATTGTATCTTGCTCGAATACTTCACATGTATAAGGGATATCTGATCGTAATGGTTTATCAGTGTCTTCGGTTAGTGAGCGTAGATCGTTAATAGTCTTATTTAAATTTGCAATTGCAAGAGCTGCACAGAAACCACAATAGAAATTGCGACTCGTCATTGTTTGAGAACTGTCTAAGGGGAAGCTTACTTTGGTCCATATCGTGCAGCCGTGAGAGTCACATGCCACTTCATTATCTGCGTACCCAACCGACTTTGTTGTATTGTTGTGTTTCGCTTGCTTGTTGGTCTTCTTTGTCATATTTTTGTCATATAATGTGATGTTGTATGGAATTCAAATTTCCATCAATTTTTCAAACGGAAAATTCGTTATTGAATAATGGATCCGACCAACAGATGTCGTTTATTGCGGTATCAATGGAATTTGATTTAAATTTCAATTTGAAATTGTAAGAACTTGTTATAATCAAGACAATTTTAAATTCTTTAATCGTTGAAGTAAATGTTGTAATCGATGTAATCGTTGTAAACGTTGTAATCGTAGTAATCGTAGTAATATAGTTGTAATTGTATGTAGTTCTTCTCTAATTGATTCTTCTTCATATAAAATATATGTTTCGATACATTGATTGTATGTGTATTTAACTCTAATAAACAAATGTCACGATATAAATTTAGAAAAAAAATGTAGTTCTCTGAGTTATATACTTCATTGTATAAAACTAAAATCGTTAGTCTCTAATTTGTTTTCAGAATATCGAAAATGTCAATTTTAGAGCATTTAAAGAATCATGTTACTTTTCTTCACTGAAGTAAAGCAAAGATATTCGCTGAAGATCCCTATATTTCATAAGTTCGCCCTATTGCGATATTTAGGGTAGGCCGTCGCAATAATCTTGAAGAACGTTCTCGTTTGATGAAAGTTGTCTTTTGTACATCTTCAGTGATCCGTGAGTTGTTTAAACGCAGATCTAAACTGAGGCTGTCCCCATTTCGGTTGTTGACAGATATGTCTTTCGCTGAGCGTTGTCTCTGGCGTATTGCTCGGACTGAGCTAAATGCTCTGATAGAATCTGGAGAACCTGATATGCATATTGTAATTTTTCGGGTAGTTCGGAGTCGTCCACGATTGAGATGGCCCCCTATATTAAAAATATTTATGAGAATTGTAGGATAAGACCCAATGCGCCTTATCGTAAAATCTACAATTTGCTCAAAGTTATATATTCGAACGTTCGAAGCATTCGCAATAAGATGGATAAATTGAAGATCATAGCGACATCTCATCATCTAAATATCATTGCCCTTACTGAATATTGGCTCTGACCTTGTACCTAATAGCTTATTATCCATAGATGGATGTAATCTGCTTCGCTGTGAGAGGATCTGATCGAAGGGGAGGGGGGATGTGCAGTATTGTAGTTAGGTATTAACGCATTGTGTTTGCAGACGGTTATTGATGCCAATGAGAATGATGCCAATGAGAATAATTTTGTTAACAAAATTATTTAAAAGTATCTATATACTTTAAAATTATCCATATCGTAACAAATAAAAGGTGTTACAATTAATAGTAGCCAAATTATAGCTGAATTATTTTTTACTAAATTTACAGTTTTTGTTTAATATAAATATTTATTAATTTCTCAAACGATACTACTCTGTGTGAATGGTATTTAAATGTTGATAAATCAACGTAATCCCCTGCAAGATACCTTTTATATATCCTTCTTATAGTAACTATCGAAAGATTGAGCACAGGGGCCATGTCTTTTATTTTGTAATTATTGCCTAGAAGACCCAAAAAGCATTCTATTGTATTCTTTGTAATAGATTGTTTTATCTTTCTTTCCAATAGATCGCCCTCGTTGGGTATTGAGTTTTCATTATCTTCTTTTTCTAATTCATCACTTTCTTTATCAAAAAGGAATTCCATATGGGGTAATTTTTTTAAACTATAAAAATAATAATGAGAAAAGTGATCTATAATAATGGGAAAAGTGATCTATAATAATGAGAAAAGTGATCTATAATAATGGGAAAAATGATCTATAATAATGGGAAAAGTGATCTATAATAATGGGAAAAGTGATCTATAATAATAGGAAAAGTGATCTATAATAATGGGAAAAGTGATCTATAATAATGAAAACCTCTGTAATGAATTGTATTTTAATTATGCACCTGTTTGACAATGCGCTATTATAGAGTTTAACATTTTCAAGCTTCGTACAAATAGAATAATTTTTTTGGCTAAATAATTAATATCGGTCATTTAAAATAATTTTTGATTTTGAGCAATTACTCTGATCATTTTATTTTTATTCATTGTAACTCAAAAACGCCGTTTAAATAAATTATGTTTTAAATAACTATATTTAAAACACCTTTATTTTCAAGCTTTATAGAATATGAATTTGTACATAACTGTGTAAAAAATAAATCTAAATTATATACAGATATGAATATTGACGATAAATTTATTCTAAATTTATTTATAATTTATTATAAATTATTATTTTTTTATATTTTTAAATTTATATTCTCCAAAAAAACATTTGTGCAAAGAAATAAATATGAATTAAATAATAAGATAGTTGTTTATGGAGGGATCTCCAGCTGACTCCAAAAATGATTTAAAAGTATCTATATACTTTAAAATTATCCATATCGTAACAAATAAAAGGTGTTACAATTAATAGTAGCCAAATTATAGCTGAATTATTTTTTACTAAATTTACAGTTTTTGTTTAATATAAATATTTATTAATTTCTCAAACGATACTACTCTGTGTGAATGGTATTAATAATGAATTGTATTTTAATTATGCACCTGTTTGACAATGCGCTATTATAGAGTTTAACATTTTCAAGTTTCGTACAAATAGAATAATTTTTTTGGCTAAATAATTAATATCGGTCATTTAAAATAATTTTTGATTTTGAGCAATTACTCTGATCATTTTATTTTTATTCATTGTAACTCAAAAACGCCGTTTAAATAAATTATGTTTTAAATAACTATATTTAAAACACCTTTATTTTCAAGCTTTATAGAATATGAATTAATAAGATAGTTGTTTATGGAGGGATCTCCAGCTGACTCCAAAAATGATGCCCCATTCCCTCGTTGCACGGCTGCGCTGATACGTTGCATAAGCCAGCTGAATACGCGTTTATCACGTGTTGTCCGCTTCAACTTTGAACCCAGCTAGTTCAAAATCGCAGATGCGCAGGGACCGACTGCGCCAAGTGTTTCGATGGTGATGGGTACGAATAAATACTGTCGATCCTCTAAGCAGCTGTATTTGGTTCGTTTGTGCTGATCCGCGTAAGCTGCAACAGTGCTAGCAGAAGACATCGCATGTGCGACATGACTGGCTGCCAGGGTGTTCAGGCAAGTGAATTCCCAAACGAGTATACGGCCTGCTTCCCATAGCATAAGATACGCACCATCAGGTTGTTTGCAAACGTCTCGCGCTAAGCCTACCGTTTCGAGTCTGAAGAGCGATTCTGAGTCAGCGAGAGCTATTCTCAAAATCTCGTTGACCACATGTCGATGGTGACGAGACGTTACCTGTTGCAGTCTAAGGCATTTACACTGTCCCACGGAACCCACACTCCGCAGATACACCGATGCCGTTTAAAGCATTGAAAACAGAGCCTCAACGGTACTGCGATAGAATTGATATAGCTGACTGAGCTACGCAGAATCACGAAGGCGTCGTGAGCGCTCAATTCGGTCAACAGGATTCCGGCGTTATGACCGATCGGTCATCAAGTTGTGTGCCGACAGATGTGATCGGCAGCGGTTCAAGGAACGACCCGGACAACTTTGATGCTACTGCGATGAGTCGGGCACGAGATTCAGTTGTCCGTGCTTCGTTGACAAGTCTACGTTGGCACTCTTCGTAGTGTTCGACCATTCATTGTATTTGAGATATTTGATCCGATTTAATGGTCGTTTGATATTCCGCGTTCTTTGATTTGTGGTATTTTCCCAGTTAGATTCTGAAGGGCGAAGGGTTAACGCCGGACAGTTCCGTAGCAGTATCCTCTCCAGTTCCATGGTGTCCTTGATGGGTGAAACGAACGCAGGAAGGGAAGTCTCTAATGCCTGGCAAACACCGAGACCTCCCAGACGGATCGGTAAGGTCGCTTGCCTCCAGACTTCGTTATGTAGTGGCACATTGAATATTTCGCTCAATATTCTTCGAACTTCAGTGTTGAAAAGTTGAAGTATTTTACTTCCGTAGCAGTGGGTACATCTAAGAAGGAAGCCAATTTTTTTGCAAGCTGAGTGAACTACGCAAAATCACGAAGGCTTCGTGAGCGCTAAATTCGGTCAACCGGATTCCGTGGTTATAAAGCTCATTAACTGCGTAGCTCAATGCGATCGATGATTGCTTGCGCGCTAAACGGCGCACCCAGAAGCCGTGAGTCTTCAGGTATAATAGTCTTGCACCCTGTGAGCTTGCACGCGATAGCCTGGATCACGTTCAAGCTTTCGGTGATCACCTCGCGCTTTTGGAAATTTGATTGTAATCCAATTTCGGCTCCGTCAGCCTGAATTTTGTGAATATCGGCCAGAATGTTTTCCACCGTTGTCGGAGACCATGTCTTCCACCTCAACGACTACACCTAAGAGCCAATCGTCGAGGTACCATAGGATCAGACTTGAATTTAAACTATGTGCCAAGTTGTTGACGGTGATGCAAAATAGTACAGGGCCTAATGGGTTGCCCTGCTGACGCCTTAAGCCGAGAGAATACGTTTGTTGCAGAATAAAAGCTCGATCTGGTTGTCGTAACAAAGTCGAACAAACGGTAAAATATGCGTTATTTCGCGAGCGACGTAGCGCATGATTGCATCTCGCTCAAGCAGTAGAACGCGTTCATGTCACGCATGAACACGTCAGCTGCATGTATTGCTGCTTCGATTCCACGCTGAGTACCGACGCCCAGCTGTATAGGGATAAAATGATTGGCGAGCCGACCGGATGCGAATGGACATGCCAATTTAGAAGCGATGCGGCGAATTGTAAATCCGACCGAGATTGGACGGATAGCACCATTTTTCTTTAGAAATGCGAGTATCTTTCCGCCGCATAGAATATTAGCAACGTTGTCCGGTATCGTTCTCTCCAGAATGCACATGAATGCTCATGCAAACATATGTTTCTCGTAAATTTAAATATGTCATCTTTACGATATAAATTAAAAGTAGTTTTAATTAATGTTAATTTAATGTCGAAATCTAGATATATACCTTATTTATCATTAATATTGGTTTTATTAAGAATGATACTACCTGGATAAATGTATTCGCTTATTGAATAGAAATTGTTAGAGTTAAATACACATATATAATCTATATATCGAAACATATATTTCATATCTTTATATAATTTAGATTTATTTTATAAACAGTTATGAACAAATTCATATTCTATAAAGCATAAAAATAAGTCAGCTATAATTGGGCTACTATTGGAACACCTTTTATTTGTCTAAATTTAGATGTCCCTACCTTTAAATAATTTTGATATATTACAAAATACAAAATTTCTATTTCACTCTCTCCACTAATAAATAAAGAATGCATTTGTGGAATGCTGACTTTATTGCATTCTATAGTAAACAACGTCGTAGTTAACTTCACTTATTAGTATTGATGTTCTGTTTGAATTGTAAAGTGGACCATTGGAGCGGATTACTGGATACCAATTCGGACATTAAATAATGTTTTTTAAATATTATGACATTGGTGAATATTTAGATTGGATTTAAATTTATATTGAGGATTTTATTAATAGAGATTAATAATTATCAGTATTAGACACGTTCGAAATTCATCATTTAATTAACAATTTGTATATGTAAACGAAAGTGTTTTCATTTAATTGTTTATTAATTGTTAATTGTGAAGCGTGTTGGCTTTAAAAAGACTAGAGCATACACATTGTTTAATGTTTTAGCTGTTGTTACATATTCTTCTACAAATTGTGGCTAGTTCTCTCTACTAAAATAAATTCTATAGTTTCTCAATATGGAAAATTCTATATTATTAAATTCTAAGTTCTAAATGACACTCAATTTCAATAGAGTGAGGATTCACATTATAGAAAATTTTCACATTATACAAAATTTAGTCACATTATAGAAAATTGAAAGCTTGCGAAAAAGTTTATAAGCACTGAAAATGTGTGTGCAAATTGGATGAAAGACGTAGTTAGTAACTGTAACCAGAACAAGACATTCAAAAAGTTTATAAATCGTTAGGAATTCGGAAATAGGACATTGTGATGCAGAAAGAGATGTGTCTATTGGCAATTTTTTGGACGTTGTATAGCAGCTAAAATACCCTTTTATGAATTGACGAATTAAAAGTAAATGTACGGTGGAATTTAATTGTATCAGTTGTCTTAATCCAGTGATGCAGAGTCAGGTCGTGACAAGAGATTGAAGGTAACTTTATTTTCATACACTGAAATATTATAGAAGAGTTCGGGAATATTATAGAAGAGTCCAACACCTGTGCATATTGAAATTATAACTATTACTAGGAAGGTGTTAAACTGGGAATAAGTATACTGGTGACCTTTTTTTGGAATAGTTAATTTTAAAGCAGAAATACTAGGGACAACTTTACTTACAAATTAGAGTTTATTTTTTGTAACGTTCTTGTTCTAACAGAATTATCCATGTTGTATATTTGTACACAACATTACTGGTTGTTACACAACATTGTTGGTAGTTACAGTGTATGTTCTCGTTCTCAGAGTATTTTAAAGAACAATGGGTCGCTATTGTCTATGAGAACGAGAACAGACACTGTGACAACCAGCAATGTTGTGTACAAATATACAATATGGATAATTTTATTAGAACTATGACATTACTAAAAATAAAGTCTAATTTGTAAGTAAAGTTGTCTTTAGTATTTCTGCTTTAAAAATTAACTATTCCAAAACGAGTCGCCAGTATACTTATTGCCAGTTTAACACCTTCCTAGTAATAGTTATTATTTCAGTAGGCACAGGTGTTTGATTTGGTCTACGTACATCGGATAATTCAAGCATTTCAGCACAACCAGCTCCATCAAGCTCGTCAAATTCAGTGCAAAATACCAATTCACAAGCTGAATCAAGTAAGTGATTTGTTGCATTTGCTTCTTTTTTGCAAACTTATTGTAAACAATAACTTTTTTATACCCTCTTATGAATTGACGAATTAAAAGTAATTGTAAGGTGGAATTTAATTGTATCAGTTGGCAGAATCCAGTGATGCAGAGCAAAAACAGCGCGCTTCCAATCATCATTTTACATCGAAACGCTCAAAACTAGTTTAAACTGCAAGACACTCAAATGTTCCCGGGGAACAACGGACTTACTCTGGATTGCAACAAGGAATTCAAGGTACTTTCAATAGTTAATTCTGGTTCAACTGAGCAAGTAAGTGACTTTTTGATTGTTGATTCTGAAAAAAGGGAACTTGCCCCTATACAAAAGCTACATAATCTGGCATTTATTACTTCGAGCAAGCCAGTGGAAAAACATCATTTATTCAATATATTTTTGAGAAACTTTGTGCTTGACTGCCCTGGGAGTGTAGTATTTAACAATTTAAAAATTCTAACTAATTCTATAAGAGTCTCATTCGCCACTCACGACCTGATGAGGGCATACCAGAAATACTTTGAAAAATTTTTGTCCCAATTAGGGACTCTAGATCTCAAGCCAATTCAGGCAACACTAAAAATGAATAACTTTCCCTCATTTTTGGAATCTGCTGATTTGGAACAGCTTAAGAAGATTTACAAACTATCCTCTGTCAGACCTCTACGTTCCAAATCGGGTGAGGCTCTACCTGTGGCTTTTGCCACGTGCGACCTTGATAATGGTCATATTCTATGTTCAAATTCCTTAAACCCTTTTATGGGTTACAATATTCGATTTACGTTGATTGAATCCAATAGCTGGACTTTTCCGCATTGTAACTGTTGCCATAAGTGGGGGCATCGGGCCTCCACTTGCAAGGAAGAAAAAAGATGTGGGGTGTGCTCGAATACTATGTGTTCCTCCCTGCTGAGTGATGACAGATGTGTCGTTAATCCTCATTGCAACAATTGTGGCGGAGACCACCCTGCGTGGTCCCGTCGTTGTCGCTTATTCAAAGAATATAGGAACCGACACATTTCCGCTTCACCATCAAACAAGACTTTTTCCAAAGTTACTTCTGATTCAAATACTATTGACAGAATGTCCAATAAAGATATTCTTTATCTCTTAGATACTACTAAGAAAACAATTCTCTCTCAAATTCAGCAAATGATGGCACCCCTGCTGGGAGCGTTCCTTGCAGCTCCTTCGATTCCGGCAGCTGCCGATATTCCGAAATCCAAGAAGAGGGGAGCTTCCGCCCGGACCGTCCCACCTATTAAGATTGGTAAGCTCCTTTATGGCCTGGGAGATGAAGATATTGCCCAGGGAGGACTAACCCATGATAGAGCTAGTGGTGGGAAGGGCAACCCTCCCACTCCTGGCTCTGTCTAGGTTGGCTTCTCCCGTTCCAACTAATCTATCACAATGGTGAGTAAGCCCGAGCCTTTTTCACTGAATATTCTTCAGTGGAATTCGGGAGGTGCTTCTGCCCTAAGGCTTCTATTTGGTAGAGACGCGGATGTTATAGTCCTTCAGGAGACGCGGTCTATCCGTCTCCCCCAGGACATTACTCGATTTATCCCTAAGCACATTTATTCCCACTATACTCCGTATATAACCCCTCCTCACTCATCTTCTTCTCAAGGACTCTTGACCTTAGTTAAATGCTCCTTAAGATCCTCCCTCATTTTGAACTACTCGTGTCCTGCCCTGTCTTGTTTAGTTATAACACTCGTCAAGAACGGTAAACGCCTCAGTCTAGCCAACGTCTATATTCGTCCAGGAGAGATTCACAAGAACCGTGATCTCCTGGATGGGATAATTGATGGCGGCTATGACATGGTACTAGGAGATTTCAACGACAGAACTGGTTGTTGGATTAATGCAACACTCCGCAGAGCCAGGAACGGTTATCTTATTCATTAACCACCCTCACCCTCCTTTCATTGCACATCAACGAATTCACTCCTCGACTTATTATTGCTCCATGAGAAGTGGTTGCTTAAACCCTTCTGCACGGAGCAATCGCGGCAACATCTGTCCACCTCTCATGACCTGATTCGTTGGCGGATAGAAGAGGATTCTCTGCTTCGTAGAAGATTCCACTTTGATCCCATCAGAGTGGCTTTCTTCCAAGCAGCTATCCAACGCTTCCCCCGAATTGGCAATGAGAGTTTAAACAAATTTAATTCCTATCTCTCTTCGCAAGCCACCGCGTTATTATCGACTACCTATAAAGGTCGCATTTTCAGTCCCACTCCGACAAAACTCAGGGTCCTGGCCAAACCGCTGCATCTCCCTGACCTCTCTTCTTCTGTCAAACAGACGCTCTCGAAAGAATACTGGCGTACCAGATACTGGTTCCAACTGAGTAAGGATAAGTCGAGCATTGCTCGTCTTAACCCTTCTCAGTCTTCCTTCTGGAAGATATTCAAGAAGGAGAAGTTTGTTTGTTGGAAGGATAGAGCATCTGGGTGGATCGGAAGTATTGGTCTTGATAGAGTTTTTGAGGAGTCTTTATCCCTACACAACTATGGAGCCACTCAATCACCGCAACCAATCCCGCCTTGGGGGGACTTCAGGAGTAGAGATATTTCTGTTCCAGATATACTCAATGCCTGGGGGCCTCTTCCGGGCACCTCCAAAACCGTCGCTCCACTCTCTTCTCGTGTCTGTCAGCTTTTGACAGCTGATCAAAGAAGGGAGGTGGCCATCACAATCCTACTAGCCACCCCATCCGATGTGTCCGGCATCAACGTTAGCCGTAGAATTTTTATTTCTAAAAAATATCCGGTCTCATGTCCGAAAGATCTGCGGCCCATTTCGATTCAGAATTCCCTCATATCGATCTACGAAAAAGCGCTTGCGCGTAGAATCCGCGATCATTTAAGTAGACGTAACTTAATCTCACCTGGTTTCCATGGGTTCGTCAAAGGTCGCTCGGTCCATTCAGCAGTAGGTGAAGTGCATCAGTTCTGTCGGGAGAATAGCCATCAATTTGCTGTGGCTGTTTTCCTTGACTTTTCTGCTGCATTTGACCGCATCTCCATACCTTTTGTTATCTCTTCTCTCAGGTCCCTCGGGTTGCCTGCGAGAATTGTTAACAGGGTGGAGGTACTGTTGTACACCAAGCGATTTTATTACGAAGACGACCCTGATGCGCGTCAGTTCTACCCTATTACGGGTGTGCCTCAAGGTTCCCCTCTTTCTCCTATCTTGTATCTTGCTGCATCCATAAATCTCTTCAAAATATTTAAACAGCGTGATCAACGTCTAGTGGTGTACGCTGATGACACCACAGCCCTGTTCTCTAGACGCAGGTGTAAGGACGTAGTCTCTAACATCAGCCGTTTCTTTTTAAGATTAAAAGACCAGTTACCCAGGTCCAATCTTACTCTAAACTCCTCCAAATCGCAGGTGGTTGTCTTTCATGGCTCCCCTGCGACGAAGAAAAAGCTTAAGAGACTAGCACTCTCTGCTCTAGCTTCCTTATTTGCCTCTGATCCACTCCCTACCTTCACAAGTCGAGTAAAATACCTGGGGTTCACCGTTTTGGTGAACTGGTCGGCGAAAGCTGACCTGGATAGACTTAAACGTGTCCTGAAGAGAGCTAGTTGGGCTCTGAAACGGGCCCAGCATCTGTCGTTGAAAGGGAAAACTCAGGTGCGCCTCTGGGGCACCTGGGCTATCTCGGGATTAGTCTTCTTCTCCAGAGTACGTCCCCCAGAGCAAAGTCTAAGGTTTTCGGCTGACTTTAGTGCATTCTCTATATGTTTTCGAACATTTCGGTGATCACCTGAATGAGCTGATAAGCACACTTTTGCGAACCCCAAAAGACTAGTCCAGCTATATGGCGATTTATGTTCTAGTGCCTCCTCAATAAGATTGGTAAAAATGCGAGCTGCTTTATTTCGTAAACTCCAAGGTATTCGTCTTACTGTCAGCGTAGGTGATGCCCAAATACGGTGAAGCGTTTCATATGCGTTCAAATTATGGGAAACGTCGTTGGTCGAAGCCATTTCAGATCCTTTGAGGTTTGACGTTCGGCTGTAAGTTTGACATGTGAGGAAATATTGGGTGTGTAATCAACAATCGAAGCGCAGCTACTGCCTGGGCACCGAACCCCAAAACTCTTGTGAAAACGTACATTTCCGAATTTTGTAAGTGCGATTGGCCTGTTACAATGCGGGCAAATACCAAGCTTTGCCCCTTCCATTCGCCGAGGGGTTTCCAACGGTAATATGTTGTCGACGATTGATTAGATGTAATCAATTGTAATTAGCTGTGTCAATTGTAATTAGCTGTAATCAATTGCAATTAGCTGTAATCACTTTAACTGATTTCTTGTAATAGATTAATTTCTTCAAGAGTGTATTTACTTTAGATTGTGTATAATAATCTTGTAAGTAGTTTATTATGCAGCCAATTCTGTTGAATATTGTAATTTGATGAGTTCTAAATTTACGATTGATTCCTCTTAATTGTAAATAACTTTAATCAACAACTTTTATCAAGTCAAGTTAATTACTTTTATAGTTAATAGTCAAGTTAATTACTTTTACTTTTACTCGAGTTAATTACTTTTATAAAGTAATTACTTAAAGTAATTAAAGCACACTTCAAAAAATATTGTAAGGTAATCGAAATTAATACTGGTATAAAACACTATTTCAGTATTAATTCTACAAAAGAATTTTTAGAACAGACAAAAGGAATAAATTTTCAAAATATAAATACATACGATTTTAGTACGCTTTATACAAATCTAGATTTAATAGATATTAAAGAAGCGTTAGTAAAATTAATTAATCTTATATTCGGAAAAATATATTCATATATGTTATAATAATTATAACGCCTATCTAACAAAAATTAAGTCACAAAGTAAATATAAATATATGGATAAAATATTAAATAATATTTTATTATTAAATTTTTTTTTATTTTTTTTAATTACAAACATTTAAGAATACAGTCAAATAATAGTTATTAAGTCTTGTTCCATGCTGACTAACTGACTAAATTTTCGACGTACGAGCAGCACGTATAGACATCCAAGACATTTTTGCTAAAGCAAAACCGACTCTACTCCTTATATTTCGGATACAAGCGCTGTAATTATCGCAAGTTCTATCTGCTCGTATCCTTGCTATTTTCTTTAAAATCATTTGTACTGTACTGCCAAGGGCACCGTTGGAGGCAAGAACAATAGGATAAAATGACGATCGTTCAAACCGTGCTATTCTTTCACCATACTTCGAGTTTTTTCTAGCCTCGTGATAGTTAAAAGCATTGCTTGTCGTGCCAGATGAATAAGAAGGCGCAAGATGGCTGAAAACACAAATGTCAAATAATGACCGCTCCGTCTTATCCCCAAACAGACCGTAACACGCAACATTAACTCTAGATTTACGATCAAGGGTCGTTGTAAAATTTTTGAAAACTATTTCTTCAGGCAAAGGTTGTAAAGAAGGTTCAATTGATGTTGAACTGCATACATCGGCTAGTTCTTTAGCAATAATATATCCAACCACGTTATGTCTAATTGTTGGAATACTACCGGACTGACAAGCAACAGCATGACAAATATCAAAAGTGTGTCCACACAAACATTTCATGGGTGAGTCCGGAGGTTTCCATCCATAGCTTGATGCCAGAGCATCTTGAAATTGCCTTTTATTATTAATTTTCTTTTAAATAGTTGATTTTTTTGAAACAAATACAGTTATACTATAAATTTTAGTTCATTGAGTTTGCAGGTCGATGTCGAGCAGAACGAGGACCGCGAATACACATCGAAATTGAACGAGCCAACTGAATTCCAATCTTTGACCGTAATTTTGTCAATTCTTCTGAGTAGGAATGATTGTTTTTTATTGCCATCTTCTGTGCAATTCTCTGAATTAATTGTGCAGATGATTTTACTGCTCCACCGAAACATGATAACACAATAGGTGCAAAATTCGCCCTCTCTATGGCAGTTACTCTCTCTTGATACTTAGCGAATTTACGTGTTTCGTGATATGTAAAAGCAGCCCCAGCGGATTTCGAAAGGTTGGACGGAGCGAAAACGTTAAAAACGCAAGTATCAAATAAAGTTCGCTCCGAACGACTTCCATAAAAACCACAGCAGGCGATATCCAAACGTGGATCATGAGCGCGAGATGTAGATATGCGCTCGAAATGAATACTAGAATTTACTGGTAGTAGTGTTGGCTCTTTTTGCACATTATCAAATATTATTATTAAATAATAATGAAAGAATTTATTATACCTCTTTACCTTTCGGTACTGGGTAAACAAAATAAATACAACAAAAGTTTATCAATTTTATAAATTGCATTTCAAAATCTTCTCCTACTGTCAATATCGGATAGTGACATATTTTTCAAAATTGGGCAAGTGAAGATATGCAGGTTAGATTCGCATTCATTTTTGCAAAGAACACAAATGCACAAAGAGCACCGTGCATGTACTATAATTCTAATAGCGCAGAATTTATCGTGATATCCATGGACAGATGCTCTCCAGATCAGCGGTCTTTTCCTTGCACAGGGTTCTCTCCATTTAGTCTGTAAGAATGCCGGAGTAAGATAAAATTCAGAATCCAATGACGTCGTCTTTCGAAAGAACATGTTCAGGTTAGTAGTAAATGATGCAGTGTGTTCAAGATTAAATGTTGAGCAGATGTATTTAGAGCAAGGTTCTAACGATGATAGTATCGCTATAACCGATGAAGAACATTTTGGTGAGACTCCAACAATTCGCTTCACGAATCTCCATTGACACATGTCCAACTGCAGAAAATTGAAGGGACTTAAATCCGACCAGATAACTGGCAAAGCATAAGAAACTATGGGAAGCAACATACTTCGAAAATACCGGAGGGCTCCTGAGAAAGATAAAGAACCTAAGTTTTTTGCATAAGAGGTTGCTACAACTAACTTCGAGGATTTACGATGTAGGTGTTCAGTAAATGACCATTTCGACGAAAGTAATACTCCCAAATAATTGTAACTATTGCAGAATTCTAAATCTACATTGCCTATTCTCAGCATGTCACATCGACGCAAAGGTCCACCTAACCGAAATTTAAGGGCTTTCGATTTATTTACATTCACCGTCAACTGATTTGATAAACAATAGGATGACAGAGCATCTAACGCACTTTGAGCGGATAAAAGATCTTTGGCTAATATTACTAGATCGTCGGCATAGAGGGTACAAGAGACTTCATTCGATGTATGACGAAGATGCATAGGCAAATCCATAGCAAAAAAGGAAAATAATATAGGGCTGAGTGGATCTCCTTGTAAAACACCGCGATTAGCAAAAAAGAAATCAGAGGTGTTGATACCATCAGATACTTTAAGGCGATTAGGCTGAAGCACAGAATAAATAAGATACAAAAAGCGACCACTAACGGACACTCTGGTGGAAAGTTTATCAAGTAACAAAGAACGATTCACTGTGTCAAATGCTCGCTCAAAGTCAACAAAAGTAGCATACAACGGTCTACGATTAGCGAAACAATTGGTGACTTCGTCACGGACATGCTTTATTGCATCGGACGTTGACCTTTTCGGGCGGAATCCATACTGCTCCGTAGGTAAGAGATGCTCGCGAAACTTAATAAGGCGCATATACATTATATGAGTCAATAACTTATAACTGTGATTCAATATCGCGATCCCCCTGTACGCATCCAGTGAATCATAGTCACCTTTGCCCTTATGCAGGATCTTAATTACACCGTCGCGCCACGAAATCGGAAACGGATGACCTGCAAGAAGTAGATTGAAAAGTTCTGTCCAGTAGTCTATCAAAATATCGATAGTCGACTTTAACTGTTCTACGCATAATTGATCTTACCCGGCAGCTTTATGATCTTTTAAGATTGATAGGGATCTTACGACTTCAAATGGCGTAAAAGGTAAATTCAGAGGATCTGAACCGTATATTGAATTTATGCATGAAACTGAAGATAAACGTACAGGCATGTCTTCTAATATTGAATGGCGCAAAATAGATTGGAAGTGTGATTTCCAATTTTCTATTTGAATCCTGGAATATGTTCCAATGTTAGCTTTCTTAAGTATCCACGGTGTCGACTCCGCCTTAGACAATTCCCGTCGTTCAATCTCTAAACGTCGTGCTCTACGATACATCGATACAAGTTTAACGTAAAGCCTACGTAAATCCACAAAATCTTTCCTTACCGTTAAATCGAACCGATAACCTTTATTTAATTGAATTAAATGTTGCTGGAACTGTTTAAACCAAACGGGTTTTACTAGGTATGAGTTTTTTTGGAATAGTCAGATTCATATCTACAAGCCGATAGAAGGGTGGAAATTACAGAAGTAATGCTGTTCCCCAGTTCTCCTGATCTAAGGAATTGAAAAGCTAGATTTATTTGACTATAATCAATTGCTGAAGTACATATTTTCCTGCTAGGTTGACGGGGCAAATCTATTGATTGTATGTTGCATATGCAATCGAAAATACACGAGACAGGTTTGTGTTTACGAACTAACGCCCATTTTGAAGATAGTTCTAGCCCTATATGTCTTACATGCACGTTAGTAAATATGATGTCTATACAGCTTTTACCTGTAGAAGATTCGTAGGACCAATTTTCATTAGGGACGTATAACTTTAGATTTATAGACTTAAAGTAATTGACAAGAATTCGCAATTTTTCTGTGATTGGACTTGTGAATCTTGCATTAAAATCTCCTGCGATAATTATCGGGACTGTGCTGTTTAGAGTTGAAAAAAGCTGAGAAATTTCGTCAATTATATCTGCCGCGGTAAGTGTGGGTTTGAAATAGCATGCGATAAAAGTGATGACAGGTGTTTCAAGCAGTATAGAATTCAGCAAATACCTACATTGCCAATCCCTGAAGGCCCTATTTAAACCTAAAATTATTCCACCCGCGGGGCGACCACGAATGCCCAATAAAGCAGGATTGTCAAATGTATAAAAACCAGGTAAAGAATAATTATTAGTAAACATGGTATCTAATAGTACCACAACGTGAAAGGTATCGAACCAGGATTCAATACCTTGCTCTATCAAAGACGCCAAACCTTCCACATTAAATAGTAACAGTCTAAAAGACTTGTGGTGCTCATAAACATGACTACCACTTCTTGCCGAATAGGATAGTCATATAGACGACCCATCCATTAATGAGGAATTAACGGGTGTTGTGCCTACCTTTCCATTATTCGGTCTGCGAACAATTTGAAAATTTCTAATTATGTAATTACTATTTGGGTTTGCAAGTCTTTTCTCTTGTAGCTGTTTGCGCAGAACCTGATTGGCAACACGCTCTTCGGGGGAAAAATCCGGCATGATGTAAACATTCCTAAAACGATCAACTTTTCTCAATTTATAAGAGTTTGATAAAACGTTGCTGGCCGTTACCTCGTCCGTTGAAATTAAAGTCCACGGAGGAATGTCTGTTCTTTTGGCTGGAAGTCGATGGACCTTAATTGAAAATTTTGCAGTTATTTGAATGCGTACAGCGGATATAATGTCTCTAACACTAGCTTCATCATCCGCTGTATTTAGTAGATTGCGTATAATAAAATTTGACGAGCGCAAAGCTGATTTTTTGCAACTGTTAATGATTTCCAACGGGGAGCAGATACTTGATTTAATATTAGAAGTGGCAAGGATAGAACGCGTTACTTCTCTACGTACTACACTTGCGAAACTACGATTCTGAAATGGAGAGGGTTTGTGAGATGATAGATTTTGAGAAAGGTTAGAAGATATTTCCTTGGATTGTGCTAATTTTAATTCATCGATCTTAGCCTCCAAATTGCTTATAGCAACATTCGCCTGTTCTAAGGATTGTTCTATAGTTGTAATGCGTTTTGCAGCACAAATTCCACAGATGAATCGCTGAATAAAGAAATCTCGATATACCCTACGAGGAGACTTGACAACAGTATATAAAGAACAACCAAAACCGTCACATTTCAATTCAAATGACACGTACTCGCTAGAATCATCGTGACTTAACGGAATGGAATCAAGCTTATCTACGCTACGTGCAGTAAGCTGAGACAAGTATGCAGATGTGGGAGCGTCAATAGAAGAATTCGCACGGTTGGAACACCTGCTACCAGGAAGACAATCGACACAGAGTTTGCCGGACTTTGCACACAAACAGCTTTTGCAAACAGCATTTCGACCATTACATTGGCAACAATGAGAAGCAGACATTTTTCTTTTGTAATTAGCTTGAACAATGATTGCTGCTCGACACTCGTTGCTCGAAGGTTGTCGTAAGATTGTTTGTAAGATGTTGTAATTGTATTTATGTATTTACTTCGAGTATATACAATATTTTAGCAGATTGTATGTTTATTAGAAGCCAAAATTTTTTTAAGGTCTAAATAATATTTTTTCATATAATATAATATTTATAATATTATAATATTTCTATAATATTGTTTAATAAATATTATTATTAAAATATTACCATTAACTAAAACTACTATTCATTTATATCGTAAAAATGACATATTTAAATTTACAAGAAACATATTTTTGCATGAGCATTCATGCATACCATATAATATAAAATATAATACATTAAATAATGAAATTTTAAGAATTGCAACAATATGTAATGATATTGGCTTTCTTCAAAATCATTTAAATAATTCAATAGATACATATTGAATCATATTGAATTAATAGAATCCTTAAATATTTTGATAAATCAAAATTATTTACAAGTAAAAGGTGTCACAATGGGTGGTAATAGTAGCCCAATTATAGCTGACTTGTTTTTAAGCTTTATAGAATATGAATTTGTTCATAACTGTGTAAAAACTAAATCTAAACAATATAAATATATGAAATATATGTTTTGATACATTGATGATATATGTGTATTTAATTCCAATAATTTTTATTCAATTAGTGAACAAATTAATTCAAGTAACCTTGATGATAAATAAGGTATTGATAATAAAGAAGATACATATAGAATAAGTGTATTGTATATTGTATATTTTATACTAAAATAATATTTTCTATATTATTTCACTGATTATTTCAAGAATTTCAAAAACTCTGAAAACTTTTACCTCCTAATCAATGCCACTAGATAGATGTCTTAAATAAATTTATTAAACATTTTTTAAGCTTATTTTGTTTTTAAAGTTAATTGAATTAGAAAATCTTAATATTAAAATATTAACACTTTTTTATTTATGGTACAAAATACGTAAACACAGGCAACGATCTTAAATACTTAACAATCAATTCTTTACTCAATTTTTTCTATATTTAACAACCAATTCATTTACATTGTTGTTTCGGCCAGAAAAATCAATCAACAAACGAATCAGTTATCATTGGTTGATAAAGGAATGGACCTACATTAATAGCTAGGCTGCGGCACACTAATTCATCTAAAGCTATTAATATTTTTCGTTCAGTTATCGTTGGAAATCTTTTGCGCATATTCGGTAAAATATGTCTTGGACGAACAGCTTTTTCTCTTAAATTGTTTTTGTCACAAGCTGATATACCTCTATTCCACAAACTACTTTTATTTAGCAGATGCATAAGTGTGCTACAACTATCATCATCGACGTTGTTATCAAGTCGCTGTCTACTTAAATCTTCTTGCAGTGAGCGGAGTAATACAGCTTGTTGCTTCGAATAAGTACTGGTAAAGTTACTCAAATTTGCATAGACATTTTGTAACTCTTTTAGAACAGGCAGCACAACTTCATCTGATCGAAACTGATTGACAAATTGTCGTTCACAAATTGTTATAGTCAGTTGTTTGACTGATCGTTTCATTAGTTTGATTTGTTCAACTTGGTCAGTGATTAACTTTACTTCCGATGCCTTGAGTTCAGGTCTGCCTTTATAAATTTTAAGCTTACCCAATACGCTCACAAACTGGCCACATTTGACTATCAATCCATCATGTCTGTGGGAGAGTGATCTGTCGAAATCCGATATCAATATACGGTCTGTACCATCGTCTATTTGAAATATATCCAGTTTGTCAGATTTATGTCGACGTATACCTAGCATGATTCCGGATACTTGAAATCTTAGATTCTCTAGCTCACTTTGATGTTTGGATAGATCAATCAAAAACTTAGGACGTTTAAAAGGGTAATCGGGTTCCTGTCGTAAATATTATAAAGACTATGTAACAGTTGAAGTAAGTGTATTGTATTAGTTATTTTTCAATTTTATAAATATTGTAGACTTGAATTCGTCTTTCTTCATATTAGTTAATGATAGTTTTATAGACATGATATGAAATTTTTTCATTATTATTGCAAGCTTTCAACACACGGTGTCTTTTTCATAAATTTTAATAAATTGAATAATATATTAATAATATATTCATCAAATAATAGCGCATCTGCGTTTTTGTGGCAGTTTGGTTTAAGGTTTTGGGCGGACAACCGGTGATAAACGCGCATTCAGCTGGTTCATGTTACGAATCAGCGCAGCCGTGCAACGATGGAATGTGACGTCCTTTTTGGAGTCGGCTGGAGATCCGTCCCTAGGCAACTACCTTATTATTTAATTCATATTTATTTCTTTGCACAAATGTCTCTTTTAAATAAATTTAAATAAATTTAAATTTCAAATAATAACATTTTTAAAGAATCTATAACATATCGTTTTTGCACATCACGTTGTGGTGTAAAATGGAGTAATTTAAACAATAACCATTCGGCAGTGCAGTAAACAAAGACGATTGTTACGCTATTGTATTTTTTCGCAATATTTTACCGTCATCAGAAATATCTATGATATACAGATATATACGTATATCTGTAACATAAGTTCATTAATAAATGTATAGATAGCATAAATATAAGTAGACTTAAATAACCGAGTCTATGTATTTATACTTAATCAGCTAACCGAGTCTATGTATTTATATAATTTATAAATTATATAAATAATTTATAATAAATTATTCATTAATAAATGTATAGATAACATAAAAATAGCCGGACGTTTAAATAATTCTAAAAGTAAAGAAATAATAGGGTCAGATTTAAGTAAATATATTCCTAAAATAAGGTATAAACTCCTACCACCATTAGGATGAAAAATTTGTAATTATAATAAACAATTAAAATCAATATGTAACGATAATATTAGAAACATAATGGAAACAGAATGCAACTGTAAAAGTCTTAGTTTTGATAAAATAAATGAACATATATGTACCCATAATCTTTAATTAATTGAAAATTGTTAAAATTTCCCAACAAGAAACCCAACGAGAAATATCAGTTTACAGAAAAACATAACACATGCCTCGGGGAAAGCCTGCTGATATGCCCAGATGCTGTACATGCAATGGCCAAGCGGCACGCTGCAAGGGGTGTAAATGCGCAAGGTCTGGAAAATCGTGTATGGACTGCCTTGCTAGGAACTGCTCAAATCGACTAGAAGTACCTACACTAGAGGGCGATAATGTCCTTATTTTCACAGAGTCTGCCGACGTTCCAACCAAAAAGGCTGTCCAAATGGATGAAGTGTACGATGAGGTAATTCTATGGAAACCTAATCTGTTTCGATTGCCACGTTGTTCTGAATCGAAAATTTTCATCGCTGAACTTACTCGAATATATGAGGGAGCATCATCAAACACGGATTCACTCATACGTGCAATATCACTTTGTCAATTAGTTCTACAACGTAGTGGATATTCGAATACGCGAAAGCTCAAGGCTTTATTAGCAAGACGTCTCGCTAGCTGGTCCTCTGGAGACATCTCATCTCTACTAAACGAAGCTAGATATCTCCAGCGCCTTGACGTAAAAAAATCACACAACAATATAACCAACGATACAACGAAGCTATTTCGGAAGTTTGTTCTCAATGGTAAGATAACGGCAGCGATGAAATTAATCAAGACAGAGTATGGACAAGGCGTGCCAATGGGCCTAGATACTTTAACATGTGGTAAATCAGTGAGACAGATACTTATTGATAAGCATCCACAACCAGCTGACATACATGAGGAAGCACTAGTCACTCAACCAATAACCGAAATACATGACTTCAACCAAGTTGCTTTCGAGAGTATTGACGGATCAAAAATAATTGAGGCTGCTAAGAGAACAAAGGGTAGTGCAGGACCTTCTGGAATGGACGCAAAAGCATGGACCGAAATGCTTTCGAATTTCGGTACGGAGTCACAAAAATTAGCGGATGCGCTAGCATTGTTTGCTCAACGAATCGCTACTAAGGAAGTTTCTGATGAGTCGATCAAAGCTTTTACGACAAGCCGCCTTATTGCATTAAGTAAGAATCCAGGTGTGCGTCCAATTGGAATAGGTGATGTCTCAAGACGTATCGTATCGAAAGTCATACTTGATGTTGCACGGCCACAGCTACAACAGATATGCGGTAAAACACAGTTTTGTGCTGGTCAGCGCGCAGGTACTGAATGTGTAGTCCATGCCTTACGTGATTTGTTATCGAGTAAACCAAATTCGGTGGTCTTGACTATTGATGCAGATAATGCATTTAATCGAATCAACAGAAAAACTGCCCTGGCCAACATGCCACAAATATGCCCAGCGCTATCGAATGTTCTGTCAAACCTTTATAGAAATCCGACGTCATTGACAATTGGGAATGAAATCATACTCTCCCAAGAAGGATTTACACAGGGAGATGTTTTATCGATGTCTGCTTATGCTGCAGCTACACTTCCTATGATACAAAAGATATCTGCGGAGTATCCTGATGTGCTCCAATGCTGGTATGCTGATGACGGCAATATGGTGGGTGATCCTGATACAGTGAAGATGGCGTTTGAACTGCTACGAAAAATTGGACCGTCATATGGTTTCTTCGTTAATCCGGCGAAATGTCGACTATACGGAAATGGATGTATAGCTGAAACGCTCCACGCTTTATTTGATGATCTTCAAATTTCTGTTGACATGGATGGCGTGTCTATATTGGGGTCTCCCATTGGAAAGGATGACTTTGTAAAAGAGCATATTCAATCTGATGTACGTTCGTTGATCGAGACAGTTACTCGTCTCACACAAATCGGTCGTTCAGAGCTACAGATTGCTTTCGTTGCTCTCATAAGATCTCTTCAACAAAAATGGATACATATGCAACGGTCATGCCATTGCTCGATTGAGTGGTTTGAGGCGCTGGCACAATCGATAAGATCGATGATAACTGAATTAACTGGAATTGACATTGAAACAAATGAAGTTCTATGGAGGGTGTTTAACATGACTTTGAGAGATGGTGGTATCGGCGTTAAAGACCCTATGCGTTCAGTAGACCAAGAATATAACGCTTCACGTATGGTGTGCGAGCCATGTTTAGGAGACGTTACGGGGCTAGATCTAATAAATAATCAAAACAGATTATGTAAAGAAATTCGTGCTAACCGTTTAAAAGCGGAAAGGATGAATCACAATGACATTATAAATCAGGTCGACCCTACTCTCAAGAATGCCATCGAGCATGCATCAGTATCTGGATCATCTTCGTGGTTGTCAACATACCCAACAAACAGTTATTCTTCCAGAATAAGTAATACAGTCTTTCAAGATGCACTAGCCACCAGATACGGATTTCTCCATCCCTCATCACCGAAATACTGCCAATGTAAAGAACAAAACTCGATATCACACACTTTCTCGTGCCCTTTAGGCGGCTTGCCATCAATGAGACACGATGCCGTCCGTGATTTTCTAGCGAATAGATTATCTGAATGTTGTCGTAACGTAGCAATCGAGCCAAAACTATCCCCTCTGCATGATGAAATATGCTTCCAAAATTACGGTACAACTATTGATCGTGAAGCGAGACTTGACATATCATGTTCCGGAATCTTTGGAGACAGAACGGAGTGTACTTTCCTTGATATCTGCGTGTTCAACGCATACGCTCCCTCTAACTCCAGTAAGAGTATCGGACCATGCTTCGAATATCATGAACTAAGGAAGAAAAGGAAGTATCTTGAGAGAGTAAATAGCATAGAGCATGCGTCATTTATTCCCGTAGTATTTTCGATGCTCGGAGGGGCGGGTACGGAAGCGGCAATCCTGTTAAAGAGAATCGCGGGCTCCATGGCAAGGAGTCATAACAGCTCATACAACGATGAAATAAGCAGATTACGTAGTGGCATCAGCGTTATCCTTGCAAAGATGACTTCTCGATGTGTCCGTGGAGCTCGATCAGCTATAAATCGTCCTCAAAGGGATTTATGTTTAATCAATGAAGAATAATTTAGTGACTTTTTGAATATTAAAACTGGCTTGGTGAGGTTTTTTTCTTTAAAATTGTAAATTAAGGCCCATTTGCGGGAACCTATATTAATGTAATAATCTCTATATTAATTTAATAAGGTATAAACTCCTACCACCATTAGGACGAAAAATTTGTAATTATAATAAAGAATTAAAATCAATATGTAACGATAATATTAGAAACATAATGGAAACAGAATGCAACTGTAAAAGTCTTAGTTTTGATAAAATAAATGAACATATATGTACCCATAATCTAGAATTAACTGAAAATTGTGAATTAAGAAAGCTGCTATCAAAAGGGTATAAATATAGATTAAATAATAACAACGACAAAAATAAAATTTACAATTCGTTATATAATAACTTAAATGATTACTTTAGTAAGCTGATTAATAGTGAAAGCTCGAATATATCTAAGATTAACATTTGGAAAGATTATATATTTGATAAAATTAAAAATAAAATGAAAATAACAAACAATTATGAAAGGAAAGATAAAATTAATAAAGATATGTATAAAGAACTTACTAAATTAAAGGACTTATATTTACATAAAGATCTTTTAGCTTAATATCTCTTAAAAGTTGTTTAAATATTTCTAATTGTTCATTTATATACATTTCTTTTTTTAATATTTTTAACTCTATTTTTCCTATTCCTTTTATCACCATGACTTCTTGGTTTGAGTTTAACCGGATTATTATAATATAGTTATTTATTATGTATTATACTACTTCTGCCAATATATAACATATACAACATATATATGAAATATATGTTTCGATACATCGAAGATATATGTGTATTTAACTCTAATAATTTTTATTCAATAAGTAAACACATTTATCCAGTAACCTTATTCTTAATAAAACTAATATTGATGAATATTGATAAAGAATGCATATGTCTAAATATGAATATTAATTATATCAATTAAAACTACTACTAATTTAAATGTCATCGTAAAGATGACATGATGATTCATGTATACCATATAATATTAAATATAATGAAATAATGAAATTTTAAGAATTGCGATGACATGTAATTATAATAACTAACTTCAAAATTATTTAAACAATTTAAAATTGAAATTTTAAATTTCAATTGAAATTTTAAGTGAAACAATTTGTAATATATGAATTATATGTTTCGATGCATTGATGATATATGTGTATTTAATTCTAATAATTTTTATTCAATTAGTGAACAAATTTATCTAGAAAGCCTTATTCTTAACAAAACCAATATTAATGATAAAGAAGGTGTATATCTAGATATGAACATTAAATTAACATTAACTAAAACTACTATTAATTTATATCGTAAAGATGACATATTTAAATTTACAAGAAACATATTTTTGCATGAGCATTCATGCATACCATATAATATAAAATATAATACATTAAATAATGAAATTTTAAGAATTGCAACAATATGTATGATACTGGCTTTCTTCAAAATCATTTAAATAATTAAACGGATGCATATTTTATAAAAATATCATCAAACAGAAAATAGTAAAATATATAAATCAGCACAATAATATCAAAAATTTATTTAAACTATTAAACGGAAACTTTTTATGAATAGATAATAAATAATATGCTTTATATTAGAAAAAGATAC
Source organism: Pomphorhynchus laevis (assembly GCA_012934845.2). Classification (NCBI taxonomy): domain Eukaryota; kingdom Metazoa; phylum Acanthocephala; class Palaeacanthocephala; order Echinorhynchida; family Pomphorhynchidae; genus Pomphorhynchus; species Pomphorhynchus laevis. Next base: position 87,042 of record WNNJ02000891.1, on the reverse strand, counting down.
ACCAGATAATCAAATTCCATTATAAAAATACGTCATTAGCATGTATTTAGCGAAACTGCTATATTGAATCGAGGAATAGAAGCCGAAACCTGATTACATAGCATTTTCTCCTAATAAAATAGCATTTTCTCGGCTCTTATTTATCAGTCAATTTATAAAAATTGACTTTTATTTTAAATTTGAATTTAAAATTTTAACTTGTGATAAGTTATATGAAATCTTATATAAAATTATTAATTATTTTAAATTATTTATTATTATTTAGTTATTTATTATTTTACCATTTTATTTATATTTATCATTATGTTTAATTTATAAATAATTTGATATACGTAGAGACTCAGTTGTTTGATTTGATTTTAAGATCTCTGTGCATGTGTTCTCTACGCAATCTTCACGATTTACGAGAAATGTGTTTGACATTAGAGACATTTCACATAAAACATCAAAATTAGCGTGGATTGCCAACTATTCGATATAGTCGAACTTAAGAATAAATTTAAACTCTTAAGTGGCAAATTTTTATGGATGGAATAATAAATAATATACTTTGCATTAGAATAAGATACTAGATAGTTATTTCAGAGGAAATACATCATTAGCATGTATTTGGCCCCGCTGCTATGTTGGGTAGAGGAGTTAGGGGCCGAAACCTGATAGCATAGCAGTTCCTCCTGATGACCTCTAATTCTTATTCTGATACAACGTCTGTTATTTATTAGTCAATTCATAAAAATGACGTTTATTTTAAATTTTATTTTTTATTTTTATTTTTTAACTTGATTTAAATTATAGAAAATCTAAAAACAATTATTAATTTTATTATTTAATTATTAAATTTTGATTTAGCATTATTATGTTTTGTTTATTTTATAATTATATAACAATACGTAGACTCAGTTAGCTGATTTAATTTACGAGGTCCTTTCCATTATATCAGTTGTAAGGTTTAAGCCAATTCAATTTGGGCAGAAGATTGTAAATCTATTAATCCTTTCGATCGAACAAACTATCAGTTTAATTTCACTTGAGCTATTCAAATGTCGCATTGTTTTGAATTTGGATTGATTAATAAGTTATTGATTAATTAAGTTATATTAAATATTATATAAAATTAGTTATTATTAATAACTAATTAATTAATTATTAATTATTTTATTTTTATTTATCATTATGTTTAATTTATAAATATTTTAATATAAGTGGACTCAGTTACCTGATCTGATTAATTAATCATTTATGAATATAGCATAAATAGAATCATAAAAACTAAGTTATAATAGACTATAAATGATGACCGCCTATAAATGATACAAGACGCTCTTAATGACTAACTACTTCAGCGTGCGTAAAAAATTCATACAATATATGCGTTCACAGCAAAAATTCAATAAATTTCATCTTAGATTTACACAAATGGCAAATGTGCAGCGTGTTTTAGATTCAATGAATCTAAAAATTTTTTTCTAATAAATCGCGAGCGTGTTTTAGATTCAATGCAAATTAACAAAAATACTTTTAAAGTCTATTAAATAACATTAAATAATAATACAATGTAAAAAATGATGTTTTTTAAAAAAATTATAAATATCCAATTACCTCAATTTTTTTAAGCATACTGTAAGCAGATTGAATATTCACAGACGATGGCGCCGACTTCATCCAATTTTGAATTAGCTCAGTTACTTTTATTTTAATCACCTCACTTTTTGTTGCGTTAATACACTAAAGTGAAAAGTAAATATATTTTCGAATTATTCATTGTAAAATAAAGTTACACAACTTAAAACAAAATTTTATAAGTTAAAATAATAATAAGTTAATTAATAAGTTTACTAATTTTGAATGTCTTCTTGATTATGAGTCACATGGAAATAGAAGTTCCATTCTAATTAAATGGAATTGGAAGTAAAATGTAGAATAGCGTTTTTAGTAAAGTAAATGATATTTTACAATGTGTCGGATTTCTACTTTATATATTTAAAAAATATATCTAACAATAAAGCATCCTACAATTCAGATATTGCTTTATAATGATACTAAATAAATTAATATTTTTAAGCGAAACTTTAATATGATAATGAACCGTTTGCTTACAAAAAATTTATTTTCAGTAACATTTTGTATCTAAGTAGAACATGATAGCTACTTTTTCAGAAGAACATATATTAATGAACAAAGATCATAGCTTCACAATTACAGTTATCGAAAAGCAGCTAAAGGTTGATACTAAAAAAATAAAGATAGCTGTTTCGGACTGCCCAACTAATGCCTACACTGGTAGGTCCAAAGGCAAAATTTGACTTAGCGCTATTAAAATCGTATTGATGTCATATCATTGTATTATGCAGCTAGATTCTTCCAAAATTTTCTTATAAATATTCACAGATGTACAATGTATTTCTGTTGTAGTGTGTTTTGATAAAAGGCAGTAGTCCGAAATATGAAAAAATAAAAAGTGCAGATTATTTCTGTTTTCAATTATTATTGCGATAGATAAAATGAATCTCGAAAGACAAATCCGGAAGCCTGTTCTCTATGTGAAATATAATATGTACACTAACAAATATTATATATTTGTTATAATAAATATATTATTATATTCGGCCACGCGGGCCCCGCGTGGCCGAATGGTGGAGGCGTGTGCATTGCAAACTCTATGTACGGGGTTCAAACCTCGAGCATGCACTCTCTATTGACTTCTCTGTAAGCACACGTCAAAGCCACAAGATCGCGTTGTCGAAAGACGTAGGGGCACCCGATGATGAAGCGGGACCACTCTTCATTATTATTATATATATTATTATATAGTAATATATAATATATTACTATATATATTATTTTATTTTGAGCTATGCTGGGAGCATAGCTCAAAAGCACCTTTACAAATTACAAAAAAGTATAATAATAGAATTATAAAATGAAATGATATAAACTTCATAGACTTTTAGAGATGCCATGAATGTACGTCTATTTACATGATTCCCAACCTCAAGCGGTAGGCTATTACAAGCAGGTGAAACTCATCAACAAAATTCATGTAACGTCTTTTTATCATTTTCTACGTCTTGGCATTAATGGATGCCTACATAATCTTGAGTCTTCACAAATTCAAAATAGGCACTGTATCGGATCACTATCATTATGCACTGCACACCAAATTTTCTTGAGGTCATTTAGTGCTCTGAGTGAAGATAATGATCGCATATTAGGACAACTTAATCGCACTTCTAAGTTAGATTATAGCTAGCATAAACCCGTTTAGATGAACGTCTTAATACCTGTTCAATTCGTAGCTCTACCCCTTTACTAACTGGATAGGATACTGCCGAGCAAAAATTTAAGACATATGAACATAAGGTATTGAACAAGATATGAAATGTATCAATCTTCATTGTACTAAAACTCCTATGGATCATCCCAGACATTCGGGTAGCTCTAGCGTATAAAGCTTCAGTATTTTCCTTAGTACTAAGATTTTCAATCACCACCACTCCCAAATCGCGATATTTACTAACGAGTATAATGATTTGTGAGTCAATCAAATATGTAGCTGACGGAAATCTGTTGCCTATAAGCATGTGACCAATTTCGCCATATAAATAACTAAACAATGTTCAGCTGATAAAGCAGCTAATGTATTTAAATCAGACTGTAGGATTTGTCTGTCGCTATTACTAACTATACAACGATATGTCTTGAGGTCGTCAGCATACATTAAGGTTTTGATCGCATTAAGGACTAAAACTGGTTGACATAATAGTTGAATAATATAGGTCACAAAATAAATCCATATGACACACCACTAGATATATGCATTTAATTCGACAATATACCATTTACCTGAATTGCGACGGTCTATTTGAAAGATAAGCACATATCCAATCAAAAACCGAATAATCAAAGTCATATCATAAGTTTGTTTATAAATGTATTATGGTCAATAGTATCAAAGACATAAGAGAAGTCGATAAATATTAAATCTGTATACACGCCGATTTCAAATGAACTCGCCCTATCATATCTTGCTATCAGCAAATTAGAAGGGGTTGACATATACCTACGAAAACCATGTTGAGCAGAGCAGGATTCAATATATTATTACTGTAAATGGGTCGCATGATTTCCAAAAAAATATACGCTCCAGAAGTTTACAATAAATACACGTGAGACTCACTTGACTAAAATTATCAGCATATAAATTATCACATTTCTTAAATACTAAACAAACTATAGATTTTGTCCTAGATTACTTCGAGTGTAATCTTCAATTACACTCGAAGATTTAAGAATCTTCGAGTGTAATTGTTGTAATTGTAAATAATTGTTGCAGTGATTCGAAAATTTAAGAATCTAATTCTCGAAGAAGCACGGATGTCGATTCGTCAGGCCCAGCCGAATACGCATAATCACAACGCAGCATTCTATATATATTCATCAGACAAAGAAATAGAACCGAATTATTCTTGCATTATTCAAAGTCGCTACGTATGCCCAGTCATCTAATGTGTAACGATAAACTTCATCAACGGTAGACGCGCTTCGCTCTAACGGAGCTCATCAGTACCGTGAACTTCAATAATCATCGATAGGCACCTTAACACACGCTTAAACAGTGTTTAAAGCTCGAAAAACAGAACTACCCTTAATCTGAATCATCGAGGGAATTTAGCATAAGCTCTGTGCATGGCAGTGACTATTACAGTTTAACCATGCATCAGGCACTAAATTCTTTTTAATAGAAATGCTGTTTAACAGGGACACTTAAAAGTGTGCAAATATATAAAATATAATTTGTTGTTACACCTGCCCTGGGACACTCACTGGTGTACTCATAAATAAATCACTATGTTTTCCTCATGAAGAGGCATAAACACCAGGCAGCATTCTATATATCCTCATCAGACTAAGAAATAGAACCGAATTATTCTTGCATTATTCAAAGTCGCTACGTATGCCCAGTCATCCTATGTGTGACGACAAACTTCAACAACGGTATACGCGTTTCGCTCTAACGGAGCTCATCAGTACCGTGACTTCTATAATCATCTATAGGCACCTTAACACACGCTTAAACAGTGTTTAAAGCTCGAAAAACAGAACTACCCTTAATCTGAATCATCGGAGGGAATTTAGCATAAGCTCTGTGCATGGCAGTGACTATTACAGTTTAACCATGCATCAGGCACTAAATTCTTTTTAATAGAAATGCTGTTTAACAGGGACACTTAAAAGTGTGCAAATATATAAAATATAATTTGTTGTTACACCTGCCCTGGGACACTCACTGGTGTACTCATAAATATATCACTATGTTTTCCTCATGAAGAGGCATAAACACCAGGCAGCATTCTATATATCCTCATCAGACTAAGAAATAGAACCGAATTATTCTTGCATTATTCAAAGTCGCTACGTATGCCCAGTCATCCTATGTGTGACGACAAACTTCAACAACGGTATACGCGTTTCGCTTTAAGCGGAGCTCATCAGTATCGTGACTACAATAATCATACATAAGCTTTAACAATGTCCTGAATCATCAGAAATAATTTTGCATGCGCTCTGTGCATGACAGTGCGTGTTTCAGTTTAATAATTCATCAGACACTAACTGCCTGGTATCTATGCCCGATCGATTTTTTTGTTCTACATTTCTCCTGTCTGTTTTCTTAAAAACATTAAAAACATAAAAAACTATAAAAACATTCTTCAATGTTTTTGTATTTTATTACAACAACGATTTCTTGACCAGAAAATATACAAGATTTTTTCTTGTCAACCGCTGGCCCGGGTGTCGGGTCGTTGAGGCAGTGCACGAACCATACTACTCCAGACATCGCAATCCTGAACAACAGACCAGAGTTATCTTTGAGATAGCCCAAGGCGGGGTTCGGTCAGTTTTGAGATTTGATCTCTCCACGGTATCGGGGTCTACCTCGAAGTCTCGTTCCAGAGAGTTCGGCCTGGAAAACCCTTCGAGGAAGGCGATCGCTAGACATCATCACAACGTGTCCTAGCCACATCAGCTGACTTCGATGTTGAGAAGCAGCGACTTTACTCGGAGTATATCCCAGATAACCGAATTCGTAGCCTTATCTCTAAGGCTAGAACCAGCCACGCCGCGAAGGAACCTCATTTCGGCTGCCCGTATCCGAGATATTATCCTTTCGGTCATAGCCCAAAGCTCATGATCATAGCTTAAGATGGGAACGAAGATTGTGTGGTAAACCGAAAGTTTCGCCCGAAGACTCAACTCCGCTTTACCACGACAGACCAATATATAAAAACGCAATGATGCGTTAGCTGCACAAATCTGCTTATCAATATCATTAATGTTCCTGTCGTCCCTCGAGAGCAATGCCCTCAAGATACTTGAAATCCTCAACATCAGTAATTTTTCCCCAGTTCGGATTGACACTGGCACCTGAATCAGAGACAAACACATAGACACAGTCTTGGAGGTACTACCCAACATCCCTGCCGCTTGGCATTAATCGTGAATCGATCTAGTAGGCAATGTAAGTCTTTAGGACAAGAAGCCAACAAGACAACGTCATCTGCAAAATGCAGAGATGGTATCCTGATGGAACTAAACTAAAGACCAACATCTGTCAGATCAGCCCTGTGTCCATGTTAACAAGGATCAAAAGTGGAGACAAATGACAACCATGACGAAGCCCAACGCCTACGGAAAATGATTCAGACTTCCTATCTAGAACACGAACACAACTCATACTTTATCAATACAGAAAAGCCACAGCTACCTGAAGATAGTGTGTTACTCCATACTCCCTTAGTACCTTACCCGACCTCTCTCGCGGAACTCGGTCAGACGCCTTCTCCAAATCTACAAAGCACATATACACCGGTTGAGCGAACTCTTAAGACCGTTCAAGGATAGTTGAGAGAAAGTGAAGAGCTGATCCGTAGTTCCACAACCTGGACGAAAGCCGCTTGTTCCTCAAGCAACTGTCCCTCAACTATAGGCCGTATCCTTATCTCAAGAATTCTAGCAAATAGCTTACCAGTTTGGCTAAGACGAGTGATGCCCTGATAATTATAACACACTCTTCGGTCACCTTTTTTAAAGATCAGTATATATTTTTTATATATTTTGTATATTTTCTTTACACTGTCTGGTAATGCAAAATTGTAAATGATATATTTGGATTTGAAGCTAACACCACCGAGCAACAATTAAAGATTTCTGACGTTTCCGCCTAGCTGTCTTTTTAACTGTAATAATACGCATTACAGAACTGTAATAATCAGAACTGTAATAATACGCATTACAGTTCATTATTTATGTTATAGTTTCTTTAAAATTGCAGATATGATCTACATCTAAGCCATTCGGTGAATCTGACATAAGTTTAACAATAATCTAACAATAATTCATTATTCTTCTACATTTTTCCAGTGTATACTATCCTCAATTCTTGTTGAAATATATAGAATATAGAAAGATATTGTTATCTGTAATATATTTGGTAACACAATGGTTTACAATTGCGTCTAGTTCGGCTTTTCTCTTTTTTAGATCCTTTCACCTATTATTAAGTCATCGATTCATTGATAATCCTCTTTCGCCGACATATTTTTCTGGCATTTACCACATCTTACCTCATTGACGTTACCAGGTAGTCGTTAACAGACGTTGTCTTTAAACCGCAGTTGTTTTCATAGTCATATATAAACAACATAAACGGTAACAAAGCTGATACTATTTTTACATTGAACCATAACACGTTTAAATAAAATAGCATCAAATAACGCTAGTTTTTATAATTGAAAGATAACCGCACATTTACATTGCGTGCCTTCTCGTTATTTAACTAATTTAAAGTGTTCTTTTATTTTGAGTTATTTTAATATCGTTTTAGATCTGTTGATGAAATCAGTATCAAGTGAAAATTTGTTGAATAAGTATTCCTTGCTTGCCGCTCTTCTATTAATTTTTTTAAATTACAATAAATTGCGAAATATTATATAAATAATTGCTTTAGATTATATTGATTATTGCTTCTATTGATTATTCAAACAAAAGTTAGATTTTTCATCAGTTATAACTTTTTCAAAAGTTATAACTGACAAAACACTACTAATGAAACATATTTTTCGTTGAATGTATTTGAGGCCAATGTCAGCTCCATAAAAATTCAAGGTAAAATTTAGATAAAAGATCAAGTAAAAATGTTTACAGTTGTTTATAATATAGAATATTTCAAATTTAAAATTATGTATAGGTTTTGATTTGGATTTCTTGATCGCTATGTTTTCAGTCTCCAGGATAATTTCAAATCTGTGACTCCATAACACTGTTAGATGATAAAAATAGATGATTTTGATTTAGTATTTTTTATTGAATATTTTATATTTTAGGCCGACAAAGAACGACACCAGTTGGAAACAAGCTACGCTCCCAGTTAACGTTGGAGGCTTGGGAATTCCTTCAACAACTCATCTCTCGATCGCAGCGTTTATTTTATTTCCGACAACGCGTGGATCGGAGTGGTTGCTGACCTGATCCCATGTGAAGTACATTTCAACCTCTTCGCTGGTTCAATTGATTTGCGTTGACTCCTGGACCTTTGGAGCTCGTTCACCCTCAGTATTTGAGATCCACTACCCTTTTAAACTCAACGGGAATGGAGTGCTCTCATAGATGACACAAGATATGCCAACCTGCTTTCAAACGCGACTGACACTACAGCAAAGTCAACACTGATAAGTGTGGGGCACATGGTCCAGGCACGTTTCTCCAGTTAGTCCCTGCTCTATCAGTCGGTTCAAGGATGAATTATGATACATTCCGTATCGCATGCGCTTTACGTCTAGAAGCCCCAGTTTGCCAACCTCACACATGTCGCCGCGGAACCCAAATACACTCACAAGGCAATCATGGCCTCAGTTGTACATATTGCGCAGGTCGTGTAAAACTGAGGAAGCCCAAGCCGTCTAAAACCACCAGGGTTATTCCGATCTGATGGTAAACGCCCAGATGGCGTCCCATTAGACTGAGGCAAATTCGCATGTTGGGACTTCACATGCGTGGACCCGCTAGCTCCTAGTCACAAGACGACAGCTCAAGTAGGAGCCGGATCCTTTGGAAGCTGAAGGCAGAAATAGAATAATGTAGGAGGGAATTTCAGCACTAGGGATGGATTTCATTCCCATATCCATCGAAATACTGGTGCGCTGGGCAAGGAAGCATCTAACTTCCGTTTGCACGGAAAAAAGCTTCGCCGATTTGTAGACGACCCGCGGACTGGCTCTTTCCTAATGCAACGTATAAGTACTGCCATACAAATTGGCAATGGTGCGTCAGTCCTGGCCTCACTTACAGAACACTGAATGCAATTGAACGCCTACACTACAAAGACAAAGTTATTCATTTTGCATGCACATTATTGTAATTTTATTTAAATATGTATTTAAATTCTTGCTATTTAAATGTGATATTTTATCAAGATTTAAATAATCCTTCTTTAAAATTATTAAAATAGAGCAAATAATAATCATTTATAAAGATCATTTTTTATTGTCGTAAATAAAAAATTTAATTTAATAAATGATATTTTAATAATATTTTAATTTATATAAATGTAAAGGTTTACCTTAGGATCGTTGATATTTACAAGTCTGACGAGAAATTCGGATGACATTAGACGGCTACGAACATGGCGATCACATTTCTCAAAGCATTTATTCAGTAACTTTAAAATACACAAATTACAAAAACAAAATTTTAGCCTTTTTAAAGTTTACAAGTAGGCAATTGCAGGCTATATTTTCCGATAAACTGCGAATATTATGAACTATCATTTGTAAAGCGGTATTCTGACGGGTTTCATTTGTGTTTATCATTTTCAAGAACAAGTTTAATTCATGCTCATCGAATGAATTATCATCTTTCCTCAACGAAACCAATCGATCTGAAAATATTAACGAGAATTGCTATAATATGCAATAATAATGGCTTCTAAAAGTAAAGAAATAATAGGGTCAGATTTAAGTAAATATATTCCTAAAATACGGTATAAACTCCTACCACCATTAGGACTAAAAATTTGTAATTATAATAAAGAATTAAAATCAATATGTAACGATAATATTAGAAACATAATGGAAACAGAATGCAATTGTAAAAGTCTTAGTTTTGATAAAATAAATGAACATATATGTACCCATAATCTAGAATTAATTGAAAATTGTGAATTAAGAAAGCTGCTATCGAAAGGGTATAAATATAGATTAAATAACAACAACGACAAAAATAAAATATACAGTTCGTTATATAATAACTTAAATGATTACTTTAGTAAGCTGATTAATAGTGAAAGCTCGAATATATCTAAGATAAACATTTAGAAAGATTATATATTTGATAAAATTAAAAATAAAATGAAAATAACAAACAATTATAAAAGGAAAGATAAAATTAATAAAGATATGTATAAAGAACTTACTAAATTAAAGGATAACTATATAATAGTAACTATTGATAAATCTAGTAATAACTTTGTCTTCATATGCAAAAAGCTTTATTATGATATACTAATGAAAGAGGATAATTCTAATGATTAAAATGTAAATCCAACATATGAACGTAGTGAGTTGAGTTTTGAAACAATTATTACAAGTCACTGTTCTATAATGGATAAAAAGGGTATAAAGTTTAAATCAGATAATAAAACTATACCTATATTATATTGGAATCCAAAATTACATAAAAATCCAATAAAACCTAGGTTCATATGTAGTGCGTTTAAATGTACATTAAAACCAACTTTCTGTCTATATGAATAAAATACTTAAAGCAATTAAAGCACACTTCAAAAAATATTGCAAGGTAATCGAAATTAATACTGGTCTAAAACACTATTTCAGTATTAATTCTGCAAAAGAATTTTTAGAACAGACAAAATGAATAGATTATCAAAATTAAAATACATACAATTTTGGTACGCTTTACACAAATCTAGATTTGGTAGATATTTAAGAAGCGTTAGTAAAACCAATATTAATGATAAAGAAGGTGTATATCTAGATATGAACATTAAATTAACATTAACTAAAACTACTATTAATTTATATCGTAAAGATGACATATTTAAATTTACAAGAAACATATTTTTGCATGAGCATTCATGCATACCATATAATATTAAATATAATACATTAAATAATGAAATTTTAAGAATTGCAACAGTAATGATATTGGCTTTCGTCAAAATCATTTAAATAATTTAATAGATGCATATTTTAAACTAGGGTACAATAAAAATAACATCAAGCAGAAAATAGTAAAATATATAAATCAACACAATAATATAAAGAATAAATTTAAACTCTTAAGTGGCAAATTTTTATGGATGGATAATAATAACATATTTTTGCATGAGCATTCATGCATACCATATAATGTAAAATATAATACATTAAACAATACAATTTTAAGAATTGCGACAATATGTAAGCAAATTTTATCTGATTTTATACGTCATTAGCATGTATTTGATATTGCTTCAATGTTGGGTCTTCAATGTTATGTCTTCAATGTTGAGTCTTCAATGTTGGAGCCGAAAAATATAGCAGTTCTTCTTGATGATCTTTAATTCTTATTATAATACTTCATTTGTTAATTATTAGTGAATTAATAAAATTTTAATTTTTTACATTAAATTTTAATGTAAATTATATAAAATCTTATATGGCGATTAGTTATTATTTATAATTATTTATTATTATGTTTATAATATTATAATTATAATATTTTAAACTTTTATTATATATTACATTGACATAGGTTCCCGCAAATGGTCATTAGCAGAACTTTAAATAATAATATTTAAAGATTATTTAAAATTTAATATTTAAATTATTATTATTATTTAATATTTAAAATTTTTCAAAATTTCGATTCTCTGTACAAATCACTTTGAGGTTTTATCTTTTATGGGATCATACTTCATGGTATTCCAAAATTCCCTCTTTCTTTTCCATGCTCTCTATGATACACGCGGCATTTCCCCTCTGGAATGCCATGCTCACACGTTGAAACATGAACGACATGACACGCTGGTCCCCGGTTGCACGCTTTAGGCGTCGGCCCAACTTATTGGGCCGACGCCTAATGAGACCATATTATTATTATATTATTATCATATCCTAATTATTGGGACACCATATGGTTGCCTTCCATCATCACGAGATATTCCGCTGGGCTCAAGCCGACTCGGGATGTTCGCAGCCACCAGGGCCATTCTTATAATGTTATCAACTTCGGCGTGTCGGCTATGTCGAGATATGCTGCGTTGGCAATCAAGCCCATGAACATCTGGGAATGCCGTCATTGTCCAACATTTGCATGAGTAGGGTTGATGAAAATAAATCCCTAATCGCAACGCAACCGCGATAGATGGACTCCGGTCATCCAATCGATTTCCAACTGATAAGATTGGGAGGGCGAAGAGAAAGTCACCCGAATGCGGGGATGCGGATGCTAAAATACGAGCACGATCCTTTGGAGTAGTAACTTCGGACAATACCTCTTGCATTAGCTTGTGATAAACCGGACGGGACCATCGTTTTTGGGACATATTTTCCAACGGAACATCGTCCAAAGAAATCTCTCGCTAGCGAAGGATTGCCTCAGATAGGAGTTGTGGATTCGGCTCGATCAGTTAATCACTCGGACAAGCTAGAATTTTGCGCGTGAGTTCAGCCGTCGAGAGATGAGATGTAGGCAGGGAGCATCGTATCCTTAACAGTGCTAACTCCTAGGCATCCACACTTGATTAGTAGGGTTACCTGCTTCCGTGCCGTGTTGGATAGAGGTAGCAATCCATCCATTGAACCGGTTGCGAGCTTACACCGTTCAGAGATTTCAAATTATGAAAAGAGTATCGAAGACATGTATATGACAGTAATCAGTCGCGAGTCCTAGCTTACATAAACAACGGGTCTTGAAAGAAGTTGTAGTGGCCTGCTAATTGATGTTACAATTGATACCATCAAAAAGAATTGGTACAATAAGAAAGACACTCCAACGGAGAATTGATAGTTGGAATTTGGGAAAGTACGAAGAACTGTTTGAGGATACATGCATTTTACAGCATCGAAATATTAGTGGGGAATATGCAAAAGGTTTCTATCGGATAAGTAAGCACAAGCAATTTTCTCGTTTTATGCGACATGGCAAAACGAATGCAGCGATAAGAATTTTCAACGACACAGAATATGGCAATGCGGTTTATCGTTTCGATGATGGGTATAAAGGTAAGCATGTATCTGATATTTTGGCTGAATTACATTCTCCCGTGCAACCACTTTCACCAGAGGCAGTATTATCTTTGCCAATAACTAATTGTGAATCCCATCACTTTTCTATATATCGTGGAATCGATGGACGTGCAATTATCAATTAATCTTTGAGGACCCATGAGGTGGCAAGTCCTTCTGGAATAACGGTGTTTGTTTACAGAAGGATGTTAAAAGCTTTTGGATCGCATTCGATAAAGTTAGCGGATGCCATTGCGAGTTTAGCAATACACATCGCATCAGAATCAATTCCGACTGAATCGTTACAAGCATACGTTAACAGCAGAATTGTTGCTGTGATGTTGATTGCGACATTGTATGGTTGGATAACCTAAAGAATGCTATTGACACAAAATATACGAATTCCATGTTTGACGATGACATTGATGTTTGTTTCAGGAAAGTATGTTCGTTGCCAACCAATATTGGAGAACTTGAAATACGAAACTGAAAGAAAATCACTCCGACTGTACAAGGCTGCACGGGTGCTATCATCCGTATATAAAAAATCTGCTTTAGATATTGATGTCTCAGTAATACAGTAATATTATTTATTTTAGTACACTGAGAACAACTAATTTCAATTTGTTTTTAACTGTTAAAACGCTATTTCTCTTCTATTGTAATTAATTAAAATTGGTTGTTATTGTCTGCAATTCAAACAGAAAACAAAGAAGAAAATCGTAGTCGTCCTAAAAGTCTCAAGTCAGTGATCAAAAATGTATAATGCTAAAATCCGTGGAATATGCATCTCTGAAAGGTGATTATAACTGGTTAACAGGAGATGCTTTGGTTTCTTCGGCATGTCAGTTGTCAACGCAGGAGTTTCGAGATGCTCTATCTGTTCAATACGGTTTAACTCCCAAAAATTTGCCGGAAAAGTGTCAATGCGGTCAGAGTTTAACAACGACACATGCTCTATCGTGCAAAAGAGATGCATTCAATTTCATTCGTCATAATGAATTTCGCAATTTTTTGGTTAAGAAGTTGAACACAGTCTGTTGGAATGTGTATACAGAATCTACTTTGACTCCAGTTCCAGAAAACGTTATGTTTGATAGTAGCACAACAACCAGACAAGATGATGCTCGAGCTGATATAGTGAGTAATGGACTCTTCGGTGGGAATATGGAGCGTACATTTTTTGATGTAGTCGTTTTCAACAATCATGCTCCATCCTTCTGCGAAAAGTCGACAGATGATACTTTCACTTTTCACGAAAATAGAAAATGTGTCGAGTATTAAGAGAGGATACACACATTAGAGCACAGCTCATTTTGCCCCCTTATTTGAGAGACTCCTGGCGGTACTGGCAAAAGTGTAAGAGCGTGTATCAAATCATTGGCTCTAAAAATTGCTGAACGGCAAAAAATGAATATGAGACTATCACATCGATCAGGACATATATCGTTATTATTCATTGACCGCCAAAAGAGCAAAGCTCAAAACAGAGGCATCACAGTAAAAAGAGAAACAGAGAAATAAAAACTAGTAAACAAAATAGCTGAAACAAGTCAGGATTCAAGGCGGAATTCAGAACGAAGATAATTCTTAAATTCTGATACATGTGTGGTCTCAACAACAGTAGATGGTAATTTATTCCAATGTTTGACAATTCGATGTCTTATGTTACCTCGGTTCCGCTTCGGTCCCAGTTTGTGTACCAGTTTAAGCTTGTGTCCTCGTAGATTTTCATTAGCAGACAGTGTAAATAGAGGGTTTAAAACGTGCTTAAAAGAGTGCAGTGTCTTCCACACCAACATCAAATCTGATTTAATTAAGGACGTCTTAACATCGCATATGCCTAGAACTTCTAGTCTCTGAGGGTAGGGAATATCTCGAATAGAAGAAACCATATGGCTAGCTTTAAGGAGAATGCCCTCAAGTAAATGCAAATCACCCTTAGATTGCTGAAAGACTGCTGATGAAGCATATAGCATATGAGAAAGAACAAACGAGGGGAACAGCACCCTAAATGAGTCAACATCTATTGAACCTAGCATTCTTCGTAGTAGCCCTAGGATGCGTTGACATTTGCTTACAATATATCTTACATGAGGACCCGACGACAGATTATTAGATAATATAATACCGAGATCCTTGACTTGATCAAGATTCTTAATGGTAGCACCGCCTAAAGTGTACGAGCCAGAGTACATCAACTGACCTAAATGCATGTGATAGGTCTTTTCTATGTTAATAGTATCAGATCATGTGAGTTGCACCACGAGTGTATGAAATCTATGTCCTTTTGAAGCCGGTTATGATCTGAAAGATCCCGAATACCATTCCAAATTTTGATATCATCGGCGTACATCGAAAATGAGCAATTGACATGACATATATGTTGAACAGAGTAGGACTTATGACTGAACCTTGAGGTACACCACTCGACATTGTTCGCCAACGTGATAAATTGTTTTTAACTTTCACCGCAAATAACCTATCTTGGAGAAAACAATTTAACCATCGAAGGATACTACCTCTAATACCCACATCAAATAATTTACTAATTAAATTGGTATGATTAACCCTATCGAAGGTCTTTGATAAATCGAAAAATAGAATATCAACTCCGTGTCCAACCATCAATGAATCACACCAGCTAGCCCGTGCACTAACTAAATTAGTAGTAGTGGATCACCCGTGTCGGAAACCATGTTGATGAACATTTAGAATACAATAGTTTTCTATGTATGATGTCAAGGAGCGTAAAATTAGCTTTTCCAGAATTTTGCATACCTCACAAGTCAGGCTCACTGGTCTATAAATTTCCCAGCAGCAGATCTTGAACCTTTCTTGAAAATGGGCTTAATGGTGGCTTTTTTCCACTCAAAAGGTAAAATTCCTGAATCTATGGAGCAACGGTAAATAAGCCAAAGCGGAAAGCATAGTGCTGATGCAGCCTCTCGCAATACGATCGATTGTATATTATCAGGACCACTAATGGACGAAGGTTTTGATTTTCTAAGCTCATCGAATACATCCAGAACAGAGAATTCGACACTGGATAATATTGGGGGATCTATTTTATAAGATGAAAGTAACTGATCGCTATCATTTGAAGGACTCGATACGCTAGGAAGTTCATAGTGATCTGCAAATGCTTCTGCAATTTCGCTCGCATTATTTATAGAATTTCTCTCGGAGCTTATTAAGCTAAACGAATCCTATTGAGGATATCTCTGACCACAAATAAAACTAAATATATTTCGAGAATTCTGATTCAAGGACTTACACATGCTAGTAATATAGGTATGACGTTTACTTCGTTTAATCGAAGTGACTCTATTTTTAATAACCTTGTATGAGGAGAAAGATCTAATACAGCGTTTGAAATCCAGGAAGGCGCGATCTCGTTCTACTAGAAGAGATCATAGGGACGTATCCACCCATAAAGGATGCTTCAGTCTTTTTGAAATAGAGCATATAGGTGTATGTGCCAATAATATTGAGAGTAAAGTATTCCGGAAAAAGTCCCACGCTGGCTGTATTCCTAAAATATAAGGGTTGGGCCATTGAATATTTGAGAGAAGAGTTATAATAGTGGAATAATCGGCTTTCTTGAAATTCGGAAATTTATTACAATTAGAAGATACCTTGAGATCAAGGTTAATAAGAAAATCGATGGTAGCATGATCACTTGAACCGATTGGAGAACCGTACTTAATATTCCCAATAGCAATCTCCTTGACAGTAAGATAAATGTCGAGCAAAGAAGACTTATCCTTTCTATATCGCGTATGCCCATGGACATGCTAAATAAGTTAAAACTATTAAAAAATTCTAAGAGTTCACAAGAACCATGATCACATCCACTAATAGGAACATAACCCTTCCAGTTTACTTCTGGCATATTAAAGTCTCCTACGATAACCAAATCTCCCTCTTTAGACATTTTTACATGACTAAGCAGAAACGATTGAATAGAGGCAGTTGACGAACACGGAAGTCGGTAAAATATACCGAACGTTAGGTTCCTAATCCATTGGTTAATAGATACCTACAAATAATCACATTCAGACGAAGAATTACTAGATTCGACTATTTTTACAGATAATGGCTCTCTTATATAAATAGCAACACGACCACCCCTGCGGCATTGTCTATCCCCACGAATGAGAGTATATACCTCGATACTTATTTCAGAATCAAGTATGTCTATACTTAGCCAGGTCTCAGTGAGAGCTATTATATCGTAACGCGTCTTCGACAAACGCACCGTCAATTCATCTAATTTATGGTAAATGCTAAGTATGTTTGTGTAAAGTATACGCAAATTGGGGAAGATGCTCGTAGACTGAACTACGTCGGTAACAGACCCCGTAGCAACGGAGGTATAATTTTTCGGATAAAAAACCTAGAGTGAGCTTAAGGGTGGTGCGACACAGAGTAGACGAAGAGCATCCTTGCTCACTTCTGAAGGTTTGGAACGGATCCAAAAACGTGTAGAGATTCTGCGCCGTACTACTCAAAAATTTTTAATAATCAAATTACTTTCACCGTTCGCTTTACGATCCTTAAGTTCAGTGAGTGCCGCTTTCTGTAATTTTATTTCCTCTGGTAAGAGATCTTTTCTCATAAAGACGTAACATCTGTTGTAAAATGTCAGTATGTCTCTTGCAAAAATTTGTTCTGCGGCGCTTCGATGTCCACGCGTACAATATCAGCGGATTTTATATTTTCGAGCAGAGAGTGATTTATAAGAGTGACTGCGGCAAATGTAAAAAAATGATATATATTTCTTCTGACAAAATTAGGGCCCATTTGCGGGTTACCTTCAAAATGTTAATATTTTTGTGTAAAATATAATACATTAAATAAGGTCGTGATGTCTTAATAACTTCATACCGAGCCGATGTAGATACGGAAATATTACGCAAAATATTTAAAAATATCACGTAATAAATATTTTATATAATTTATTTTTAATTACTGTTAGTATTTTGTTTTAAAATTTACAATAATTCATAATTCATTTAAATAGAAATTTTGTAAACAGACATAAACATTGATAATAGTTAGCGTTAATTATAATTTTAAAATGTGATAATTTTAAATTTTAATATTGAATTGATTATACTCATTTTTCGCTGATTTTGATAGTATATTTTTGCTGATTTTTATCAACGAATTTTTAATAACAGTGTGGTATTTGATAATTTTTATTCATTGTGCTTAAGCAAATTAGATAACAGAGTCAAATTTCAATGCCTTCAATGCGTAGACTCAGTAAACAGATCAGATTACGGAGTCTACTAAAACGATTCCGAGTCTTAAAAATTTTCGCTTAATCGTTTAAATTTAAAAATATTTTGTTTACTTTTACTTCTTCATTATAATAAAAAATTCTTCAAATACAATTATTTGTGTACCTAATTCCAAAACAAATTACATTATTTATTATCCATACATAAACTTTTTCCGCTTAATATTTTAAATTTATTTTTAATAATGTTTTTTTATTTACTTATTGTAAATTTAATATTTTAATAATATTTTGTTGTTAATTTCTTATAATTCTACATTATGAAAAAAAAAGAAAAAATTCATTAAACTTGCTTGAAAATTAGCAGAAAAATAATGTCGTAAAAAAGTGTAAAGCACCTGAAAGTGTAAATCATCCGAATTTGTGATAAAATTGTCGATATGCTAATATCGTGTGTAGTTTGATTAAATACAGCACATACCATATAATTAGTCTTTGCTATCGGCATTGGGCGAATATTCGCGACTTACATTAGTCTACGTATTTTATATTATATATAATATAATATTTATATATTATTTTATGTAAGATCTTATACAATTTATATTTATATAAAGTTAAAGTTTAAAATAAAAGTTAATTTTTATAAATTGACAAATAAATAACAGACGTTGTATCAGAATAAGGATTAGAGGTTATCAGGATGAACTGCTATATTATCATGTTTCGGCCCCTTACTCCTCGACCCGTCATAGCCGCGAAGCCAAATACATGCTAATGACGTATTTCCTCTGACGAAAAATAAAAAATTGAAATTTAAAATAAAAGTTAATTTTGATAAATTGACAAATAAATAACAGACGTTGTATCAGAATAAGGATTAGAGGTCATCAGGATGAAGTGCTATATTATCATGTTTCGGCCTCCTATTCCTCGACCCATCATAGCCGCAAAGCCAAATACATGCTAATGAAGTATTTCCTCTGACGAAATTTGATTATTTAGTATAACTTATTTTTATACAAAGCATATTGCTTATTAGCCATCCGTATATTTTTCGCTTAGTTTCATATTGTAAATTTAACATTTTAATAATATTTTGTTGATAATTTCTTATAATTCTACATTATGAAAAAAAGAAAAAATTCATTAAACTTGCTTGAAAATTAGCAGAAAAAATAATGTCGTAAAAAAGTGTAAAGCACCTGAAACTGTAAATCATCCGAATTTGCGTCTATTATTTACTTACAGAATAAGACAGGTAAACTTAGTTGAACAACACATTGCGTGCACTCGTCACTATTGTTGGTATGAAGAGACCCTTTCGTTTGATTCATCAAATTAACAGAACATTGCAATAATGTGTTCTAATCTAAAATGTTGTTATATAAAATAAATTAAGAAGAAACCAGATATATTAATATTTGGATATAAAAATAGGGATAAGGATTATCAGGATTATTGGTATAAGCAAGATATCTTTGTATATTTGTATAAGATGAATAACTCATATTTGTAATAAAGTATAGCATAATTATAACTTAAGATCTTTCATAATGTCCAATGATACGTTCGATGTGCTCGTTAATTGAACAGGGCGATAAAACATCGGGTAATACAATAAAATAAGAAATTCTTGTTCACAAATTTTCGACTATTGCAATTGCCTTTTTCAATTGATATCTTTCATAATTAAAAACATATTTTTCATAAATACTTTTTATAAAAATTATTAAAAAATAACTGATGTTATTGAAATTGTAAAAGTCTAAGTTTTGATAAAATAAATGAACATATATGCGCTCAATATCTAGAATTTATTAAAAATAGCGAATAAGGAAAATGCTATCAAAAGGGTATAAATATATTTTTTAATCGTACAATAATTTTTTATAGATCTTTTTTGTAAAATGTGAAAAATTTTTGTTCAATAACGATCTGCAAAATCTTTTCCATGTTTATTCCAGAGCCTAGCGTAGACCGGAAAATTATACGTTGAAGGACTGGCTCGAACACACATAGACGTCGCTTTCGCTAATGCGAAACTTATTTTGCATCTTAAATGTTTGATGGTTTCGTTGTAATTCCTCGATAGTCTTGCTATTTGTGTAAGAACACATTGGGTTGATAAATCAAGTGCACCATTTGCTGCAATCATAATCGGGTAAAAAGTTGCCCGTTCATAAAGTGCAATTCTCTCTCCATATTTACTTATTTTCCTTGATTCATGGTAATTGAATGGGTTTCCTATTCGGTCAGATGAGTACGACGGAACTAAGTGACTAAAAATACAAATGTCCATTAAGGACCGCTCCGACAGATCACAATATAAACCATGACAGGCAGAATCCACCCTTGCATTCTTATCAGTTGATGTAGCGGGATTGTCGAAAACAATCTCATCACTCAAAGCTATCAAATGTGGCTCCACCGATTAAATAATATAGATTAAATAATATAAAATATAGATTAAATAATAATAAAAATAAAAAATAAAATTTACAATTCGTTATATAATGACTTAAATGCTTACTTTGGTAAGCTGATTAATAGTAAACGCTTAAATACATCTAAGATAAACATTTGGAAATAAATATGAATTAAATAATAAGGTAGTTACCTAGAGAGGGATCTTCAACCGACTCCAAAAAGGATGCTGCATTCCATCGTTGCGCGGCTGCGCTGATTCGTTGCATGAACCAGCTGAATGAACGTTTATCACCAGTTGTCCGCCCAAAACATTAAACCAAGCTGCCACAAAAACGCAGATGCGCTGGGGCCGACCGCGCCCTGTGTTTCGATGGCGATGGGGACAAACAAATACTGTCGATCATCGAAGCAGCTGTATTTGATTCTTTAAGCTGTTCCCAGTGAGCTGCAACAGCGCTAGCAGAACACACCGCATAAGCGACATTACTGGCAGACATGGTGTTCAGACAAGTGAAATCCCAAACGGGTATACGGCCAGCTTCCCATGGCATAAGAGTCGCACTATTAGATCGTTTGCCATCGTATCGCGCTAAGTCCGCCGGTTGAAGTATGGAGGGGTATCCTGAGGCAGCATGAGCTATTCTCAAAATCTCGTTGACCGCAACATGTCGGTGATGACAAGACGTTATCCTGTTGCAGTCTATGACATAAGCACTGCGCCGCGGGACCGACACTCCGCAGATACACCGACGACGTTGAAAGCATTGAACAATGAGCCTTAACGCCACGGCGATATAAATGGATCGGTCATCAACTCGTGTGCCTACGGATGTGATCGGCAGTGATTCAAGGAACGCCCCGGACCACTTTGATGCTACCGCGATGAGTTGGGCTAGATATTCCGTCCGTGCATCGTCGGCAAGTCTTCGTTTGCAGGCATGGATAATAAATAATATACTTTGTATTAAAATAAGATACTAGATAGTTATTTCAGAGGAAATACATCATTAGCATGTATTTGGCCCCGCTGCTATGTTGGGTAGAGGAGTTAGGGGCCGAAACCTGAAAGCATAGCAGTTCCTACTGATGACCTCTAATTCTTATTCTGATACAACTCTGTTATTTATTAGTCAATTCATAAAAATGACGTTTATTTTAAATTTTATTTTTTATTTTTTATTTTTATTTTTTAACTTGATTTAAATTATAGAAAATCTAAAAACAATTATTAATTTTATTATTTAATTATTAAATTTTGATTTAGCATTATTATGTTTTGTTTATTTTGTCGGCAAGTCTTCGTTGGCAGGCATGGATAATAAATAATATACTTTGTATTAGAATAAGATACTATATAATCAAATTCAATCAGAGGAAATACGTCCTTAACACGTATTTAGCCTTGCTGCTATGTTGGGTAAAAGAGTTAGGATTCGAAACTTGATAGCATAGCAGTTCCTCCTGATGACCTCTAATTCTTATTCTGATACAACGTCTGTTTTTATTAGTTAATTCTTAAAAATGACTTTTTAAATTTCAATTTTTTATTTTACCTTGATTTAAATTATAGAAAATCTAAAAACAATTATTAATTTAAACATCAAAAACTAGATTTAGTTTTAACAAGATGTAATGAAAAAAAATCTAATACAAAAACTACTGAATTTCAGCTGCTTGCTGGCCTTCATTTCCTCCTCGGCCTGTTTGCGGTTTCTGTCGTGTGGAAGAAGTTTATCGGCGAAGCAACCTTTGCAGTATATTTCTCCATCCTGATCTTTATATGTACCCAAAGTCAACGTTGTATTGCAAGTTTTACATCTAAAGCACTTTTCGTGCCATTGCGAACTGCACGCACCAATTCTTTCCGCAGCATGCGCTGTGGTTCCACATCGTGAGCACTTTTCAATTGCTCCACCAAATTTCGGTCCCATTGTTTCTCGTTCATGCTCAGGAAAATACTCAACATTGTCGATATCGATCTTCGCAGTTGTCGTACGCGGCTGTTCAATGATCATGATCGTTTGGATAGGTTGCTGGGGCATTATTTGTATGTTAGAAATCGGGCTGGCCTGGATTATTGGCAGTGTATCGGGAATTTGGTGCACTATCTCAGTCATGCATGACACGGGAATTATTTCGTCGTACTCATTCATTGGGGTATGGTTCTTGTTGGTATCTTTGCAAACCGGTAGTCCCATCACATCACGAGTTCAGCTCGAAGCACGAGAGTCTGGCTCGAAGAGGCGTTTCCCGGGTTCACACGTTTCCTGCTGTCCACCATCAAATGTCGATATTGGGATCTGGTCAAGTGACGCTAGCATTGCTTTGGCGTTGCCTCTCATTATTGCAATAGAGATGCGCTGGTATAAATGCGAGATCGTCACGGCGTATCTGACTCCGCTTGTCCGGCTCATGTTATTTGCGACCCGTTTAATGACCCTATTTCCCTCTTCATTCCATCCCCCAAACGACTCCACTACAGCGGCTGAGAATATATACCCCGCTGCTTCGACCCTGCTCTTGTACTTCCGGTCTTTAACATTAGCCGCGTACGATGTAGCGGCGTCGAGCTGTGCGTTAGCAGCGGAGCGACGGTATGCTGTCTGTTGGGGGTGAGTGACTGCAAAGTCGATTGCATGGAGAGGATCCCCATAAAATAGGATGTCTGCCGGCCGTTCACGTAGGTCCGGGATAATACCTCGCACTTCCAGAGCTACATCCATCCGGGCTGATTGTGCGGCTGCGGATACCACGTCACGAATAGCATTATGGCTCAGTCCTTGGTAACCCACGTATTGGCATGTTAGCGAGTGTATGCCTTCCTTATCAGCTATGCGCATGCAGCGGCCGCACCTATAATCCTTTTCGTGTAAAGGAATCCCAAGCCACATGCGGACTAGAATACAGAACTGTGGGGGTGTTAATTCCGTTCCGGATGCCGCATTTGGTACAGCACTAAGCCAAGCCCCAGCTTTTGGACACGACACTGCATGTAGTCGGGCACGATCCATTTCGCTAGATGATTGTATAAGCTGTCTCGAGGCGAGATTTTCAATCAGGCGTGAGGTTGATGATTGATCGCCCTCCGTAGACGGTATGAAGTGAGATCCCACTGTGGTTCTAAGGGTGGCTAATGCCTCTGAATAGCCAGGAAAAAGTGTAGGATCCAGACTGTATTCTTCTCCGACCTGCATCACGCTATGTATAAATGCGCTCTGGACATGCGCCGCATTGCATCTTAGGCCAAATCCACCCAGACGGATTGGGAGTGTCATCTGTGATTTCGCTGCTTCGTGTAGTTGACACGCGCATATTTTCTGAAAGGCGCTGGCGATTTGTCTGTCGAATGACTGACAAAACGTTTTTGTAATCCTTGGATCAACTGAACGGAGAAGGTGGTTTATCCTGGACGAGGAAGCGCAGTGTTTGAGTAGGAGGTATCCGACTTGGGGGTCTGGCAGCTTGGCTACTGCATCGATTGTCTGGATTAGCGGTGGCAGAATCTCGTTTGTCAGGTGGGTTTCTATGAAGGACTCGTCACCGATGGGTATGCCTAACAAGTGCATGTTTCCAGAGGTGTTCTCCGAAACCACCTCGGATAGTAGGGCCAAGCAAGAGCTTATGGCTTTAGGCGTACCGATGACCTCTGTCTTTCGCCAGTTTAGCTGCAATTTAATCTTGAAACTCGTGTCTAGCCAGCGAGTGCGGATGCAATTGCCGAAGGCGTCCTGCCGACTATGCCATCGTCCAGATACCACATGTTGAGGTTTATTCCAGGGATATGATAAACGTGTTCAATCGTTTTTTAATGGCCAAAGCGAAGAGGAAACGGCCTAACGGGTCACCCTGCTGGACTCCTTCACATGAATTGAGAGGGTCCTGCGGGCCGAAACAAAGGGGTGCCTTGCACTTGTATGAAAAGTCAAACCATGGCAAGAGCTCCGGGACGTTCTCTCGGACCGCCGCTCGTAAGTGCGCTCTGGACAATGAGTTAAAGGCGTTTGAAAGATCGATCTTTGCGCAGGCCCAGTTGTTGTCGTTGGCGTGAAGTTCGTTGATTCGTCGGATGTTGTGAACGATCCTTTCCACTGCGTTTGGGGTTGCTACCCCTAGTTGTGTTGGTTGTAGGAGACCAGCGAAACGTTTGCGGAGTTGGAGACATATGCATTTCGAGCAGAGACGGCGTAGAGTTTCGCCAACGGCAATTGGTCTTATACCCCCGTTCTTTTTGGGAATGCGATCAAGTTAGCGCCGGCAATGTAAGGCGCCACTTCAGAGGGTGCTAGTCCCGCCAGAAGGTGGTTGACAAGGTGCGTCAGATTCTCTGCTAGCGAACCGCCGCTATTTGCTCGTAACATGTCCTGGAGATGCTCCGGTCTTAGCCCCAGGCAACCTGGTCCCGACGCTGCAGGAAAAGAGTTGACCGCGGCAATGAAGGTCTCGCGGCCTACATATATAGACGAAATCGGATTGTTTGAAAGTAGTTTTATAAGATTAGGTGAGGATAGTGGCTGATCCCGCCAGATGCTGTATGTCAGGGGATGTAGTATTTGCAGTGCTGTCCGTGCTTGTGTAGATGAGCTGACTATTCCTCCTGAAACCAAACGCTGGAGTGCTTTACCGTAATTCCCATGCTTGGTCAGGTTGATACAATCAATTTCTGAATTGCCGTTTAGTTGACGGTTTGCATATTTGTGTGGCGTTTGTATCATGGATAGCACATCTGTTGAAGCGGTTGTCGCGTAGGCTCTTATTGATTCGCAAATGTGCTTCTCGAGCTTATATCGACCTTTGCATGTTGTGGGCATTGGGCCACTGAAGCATGATTTTGCGAAGAGCAGCAACTTTGTCCATGAACTGACATCCCCGATCTGCAGTGCATGTTTGATATTGTCACAGAAATAGGTGGCTGCTAGAACACGTGCTTTGTACGGAATGCGTATGATTGTTGTTAATTCTCTGCGCCAACATGATTGAAGACATGATAGACGGTTCGAAGCGTCGACTCGAGCGCTTGGAATTGCTAATGTTGGAGTTATGACTTCTGTGGTGGCTTCATTTGGTTGGACCTTGGACGCATTGTCGAAACAGCCGAATCCCTCGCCCGAACCTGCACACCTTGAACCTCTGAACTTATAAAAGCGGAAGCATCCATTAGTTGTCAAAACGATGTCCCTCTGGCAGATGCGACAGGGCCGCTTACCTCTGATAATATCATTTTGATCTTGCCCGTCGTACGCCATTGTGTTTGGTAACATTGTAAGTAAGTTTGTAATTGCTAAGAGTTGTAGAGTCGGCAAGTGTGAGCGAGCCGCCGGTTGATTGTAGATTTTGTATGTATTTTAGATTGTAAGATGTTGTAATTGTATTTACTTTAGATTGTAATTTGTGTAAGATGTTGTAATCAAGAAAATTTTTCTATTGTAAGTAGTTAATAGGTATCAAGATAGTTTAAACTCTTTATTATTAATTTTATTATTTAATTATTAAATTTTGATTTAGCATTATTATGTTTTGTTTATTTTTTAATTATATTAAATACGTAGACTCAGTTAGCTGATTTGATTTCTTCATTTGGAGATCGTTTATGGTAGTGCGTAATTTAATGGCAGCTGAAACTTGTTTAGACTGAGATCAGCAAACTTTCTTCCAGTGTCCTAAATTTATAAAGAACAAATTAAAACTCTTAAGTGGCAAATTTTTATGGATGGATAATAAATAATATACTTTGTGTTAGAATAAGATACTAGATTGTTATTTCAGAGGAAATACATCATTAGCATGTATTTGGCCCCGCTGCTATGTTGGGTAGAGGAGTTAGGGGCCGAAACCTGATAGCATAGCAGTTCCTTTTGATGACCTCTAATCCTTACTCTGATAAAACGTCTGTTATTTATTAGTCAATTAAAAAAAATGACTTTTATTTACATTTCCAATTTTTTTATTTTGACGATATAAATTATAAAAAATCTTATAACAATTATTTATTTTATTATTTAATTATTAAATTTTGGTTTAACATTATTATTTGTTTATTTTATAATTATATTAAATACGTAGACTCAGTTAGCTGATTTAATTGATCCATTTTTAAATTTAGCATTTTAAAGCATGGTCAATAAAACACTATTTTGTTTATATTTCGCGTGCTGCTGCAAGCATAATCATATTAGTATGTCTTTTGTTTCAGATTATTACAGAGGCAGGTAGCAAAATATAAAAATAAATAAGGTTTTTATTAATCCTGTGTCAAACTCCAAGCTTAAAAAATAAGAGATAAATTATACATTCCAGATTATTCCTGTAAGTTCCTGATTATTCATGTCAGTTCTAGATTATTCTTGCCAGTTCCATGACTACTTATCGTAGTCATGATCTTAATGTTTCTGCTTCCAGAAACATCCTAATAAATCAAAAATAATGTGGATCCTTCATTCGGCGTAGAACCTCCCTCCATATCATTAATTCTACAATTCTTCCTATCGTTGACAATCTGGTTTTCCTAGAATATATATCTATTTTTAAGTGGCAAATGCTTGCCGGCGCACGCTTACATGACCACAACAACAAAAAATCTAAATCATGTTACGAGGAGGTGAGTACGAAGGTGTCAATTGAATGCAATAAAGGAGGGAGTGCGGCGGACGTCGAGTGGGAGCTAATTCCAGGCGTGGGGCGGAGACGAGGAAGGATCGGAGACCGTAGTTGTTAGAGTAGTTAGGAACGTAGAGTAAGAGGGAATTACGGGAATGCAGTGATAGAGAGAGGTGGGACAAGTGTCGTCTAAGAAAGGAAGGTTGATGAACGATGGGGAGCCGACAGCGATGAGACGAAAAGTTACTAGAAGAAGACAGAGTTGTATGTGGATGTGGATGGTAGGCCAGGAGAGTTGGGCAAGATATGTGGGCATGTGATCAAAGCGACTCAGACATAGGAGCACTCGAACTGCGGAGTTGATGATGTGTTGTAGGGTTAGGATGATAGATTTAGGAGAATTGGCGAAAAGGCTGAGGCAGTAATCGATTTAAAAAAGAAGCGATGAATGAAGATACATACAGGAAGGGAAGTCGAGAAGGGGGGGGCGGATACGGCGGATGTCACGGAGAATTAAGTTAAACGAGCAGACCTTGTCGCGGACGAAGGTTTTAAAAGAAAGGTGATCATCGAAATGGTATCATAAGAAAGTGAAATTGTGGACTATGGGGAGTATTGATGAGGCAAAATATACAGGGTAAGAGACATGTTAGGTTGAGGGGGAGGATCTACATTATTTTAGACTTGTCTGGGTTTAGAACGAAACGAAGATGTGAGTCGTTTGTAGATAGAAGAAAGAGAGTTGGAGGCAGAAATTGCTATATCGTGTATGCGATGGGCGTGTGCATGAGCATATATGAGGATGTCATCGGTGTATTGCATGACGTTAAAGGAGTAAGGTTTGATAAACAGATAGAAATCGTCGAGTAGAAGAGAGAAAAGCAGGGATCCTAGGACTGAATGTTGTGGTACCCCGCAGAAAATATGGATGGGATGAAAGGCCGATGAATTTGAAGAGACTTGAAAAGAACGGTCGGATAGTTATAAGGCAAACCTTACTCCTTTAACGTCATGCAATACGCCGATGACATTCTAATCTATGCTCATGCACCCGCACATCGCATACACGATATCGGCATTTCTGCCTCCAACTGTCTTTCTTCTATCTACAAACGTCTCTCCAATCTCCATCTCGTTCTAAACGCCGAAAAGTCCAAAATAATGTGGATCCTTCCCCGTAAACCAAGCATATCTCCTCCCATTGTATCTTTTGCCTCATCGATCATCCCTATAGTCCACAATCTCACTTTCTTAGGCTTCCATTTCGATGATCACCTTTCCCTTAAACCCTTCGTCCGTGACAAGGTCCGCTCGTCTAACTTAATTCTTCGTGACATCTGCCGTATCCGCCCCCTTATCGACTTCCGTTCTTGTATGTATCTTCTTTCATCGCTTCTTTTCCCTAAAATCGATTACTGCCCTAGCCTTTTCGCCAATTCTCCAAAATCCATCATCCTACCCCTACAACGAATAATCAACACCGCCGTTCGAGTGCTCTTTCGTCTCCGTCGCTTCGACCACACATCCACATATTTTGCCCAACTCTCCTGGCCCACCATCCACATCCGCATCAAACTCCGCCTTCTTCTCGTTACTTTTCGTCTCATCGCTGTCGGCTCCCCATCGTTCATCAACCTTCCTTTCTTAGACGATACTCGCCCCATCTCGCTATCGCTTCGTTCCTGTCATACCCTCTTACTCCACGTTCCTAATTACTCCAACAACTACGGTCTCCGATCCTTCCTCGTCACCGCCTCACTCGCCTGGAATCAACTCCCTCTCGACGTCCGCCGCGCTCCCTCCTTTATCACATTCAAACACCTCCTCCGTTCACACCTTCTCGACACCTGATTCACAGTTTTGTTTTGTTGTGGTCATTAGCGTGCGCTGGCACGCATTTGCCACGTTAAAATAAATCTTTTTTTTTAAACCATGTTACTGAGGAGGAAGAAAAGCCGTAATCATAACGAAGGCGAGAAAGAAGGATGGAGTGGTCGAAGATGTCGAAGGCGGGTGAGAGGTCGAGGGATTTGATACAACTATATGGAGCTTCGTTATGATAAAGGAGTAGGTAGTTGTAAACTATCATGCAGGCGATTTCTGTGGAGTGATTAGAGCGTAAAGCGTATTGGAAAGGAGGGTACAGATTTGATGAAGATAGATAAACGTTGATGTGTATTAAGATAAGGCCCTCTAAGAGCTTGGAAAGCGTTGGGAGGAAAATAGGGCGATAGCTAGAAAGAAGTGAGGGGTCGAGCGATTGTTTCTTAAGGAGTTGACGAACGATGGCGGATTTCCAGTGTGAAGGGAAGATACGTCTGCGGATGGACGAGTTAAACAAGGTTATGAGAAAAGGGAATATCGATGAGTATATAGATTTAAATATCTGGGTAGGCAGGGGATTGGCAGTTGATGTTTTGTTGGGCAAGGACATGATAACAGATGAGATTTCGGCAGGTGAGACAGCGATAAGATGAAAGAGTTCTGGGAGGATGAGGCGAGGCGAGTAGCAGTGAGATGGAATGGAGAGGGGGTGTGAGAGGGCAACGTGGATACTATGGTCTGAAGGAATGGCGAATAATCATGGGAATTGATGTTGCAAAACCAAGAGGAGCGAGAAGGGATTGAGTTAAAAGTATGAAAGAGAGACTTCGAATTTAATGAAGTGTTGATTGTTTGCTGCCATAAGGAGTAGCATTTGGTACGTAGTAGATCGAGATGACAATGACGAAGTGCGAGATAGGAATCACGGAGAGACGGAGTGAGCGAGCGGATATCACGTATGAGAGAGCGGTGATAGACTCGATAAGCATGACGGAGTCGGAACTTTGAGACTAGGCATTGTATGTCAAACAATGGGCACGGTGAAGAGAGTGAATTTGAGTTAAGAGTCAAAAAGAAAGGCAAGATTGTGATGAAAGGAAGATGTTGTTGTGTGATAGGATATAGTCGATTTGAGTAAGGCATAGCGGAGAAAGGGGAGGTCAAGATTTCTCCAAGGGCGGTATAAACGGTGACGAGGAAGTGATCAGATAGACCAGGATCGGGGATGGACAGTGCGATGTAGGCAGCAAAATGATCGGGGACAGCGATGATGTCGAGTGCCCCGCCAAGGACATGTGTGAGGGCAGTGGAGATGAGATTAAAATTGTAGTTGTATAGCATGTTGATGAACCGGATTGAATAAATGAAAGAGGGGCGGTCAAGGCGCATGTTGAAGTCGTCTAGAACGAGTAAAGGGATTGAGGACAAAGAACAATGAGAAAGGAGGTCAGCGAGTTTGGTAAAAAATAAAGTGGTAGGAGCTGATAAATCAGGACGGTATACAATAACGAGACCCAGAATGATCGGGCTAGAAGAACGACAACTGAGCAACTTAAAAGAGCCAGGACTTAAGGGCGTGCGTGATTTTGGGAAGAGACGCGGGGTGACTTGCGAATGCGACAATGCAGCCATGATTAGTGATTTAGAAAGGGATGTGCTGAGAAGGCGAACGGATTTGAATAGTGAGGAACCGGCAGAGTGCAGACGGCGAATGGAAAGGTCGTTTTTAGACGACCTTAATAGTGAGACAGAAGAGATCGATGGATTGTTTGGTGAATAGGTTGAGGATTAGATCGGATTTATTGAGAATAAATCTTGTGTTAAGGAGGCTGAAGCGATAACCGTGTTTGGTGATAGGGACTAGTTGAGAAGACACATTTGGGAGATGGAGCGTCATCGAATTTCTGGGCGGATGTGGACAACTTGAAAATTTCCGTCGATGTTTCAGATTTAGAGAGATGTTTTGCCGTTTTTCACGCGACGGCATTTTTCGATGCGGGCAGATGAGAGTTGAGCGATTTCGGATGGGTTGCGATCGGGGAAAATGCGAGTGGCTGAAGAGGACATGAGTTTGAATTGTTGAGAGAGGACAGGGGACGCGTGAGAGCAATGCTTGCAAACAATTTTCAGGAAATGGGTTTGAGAAGGATTAGATTTAGTTAATTGTTTAGGCGGATGAATTCAATAGGGGAGATATCGTTGGAAACGGATTGTTTATTCTCCGGAACAAGAGACGATAGAGTGGATCTGAAGGCTGAAACATCGTAGTTAAGACGTGTTTGTGCAAATAAGGAGGTAGAATGAGTGATATTAGTGACGATGACGCAACGATCGTGAGAAAGAAAGCGTTTCCTTAAAGGAGGACGAGTGACTTGAGTGATTGATATCACGATAGGAGAGCTGGCAGTTGAGAATATGTAGGGAATAGGTTTCACTACGTGAGACATAGAAGATAATGATAATAAATAGGATGGCAAGCGATGTGAGGAAATGTTATGGGTGGAAGGATCGTGGAGGTTGGTGGAGGTGATTTTGATTGATGGATGTAAGTTATTAAAAAAAGAGAAGGAAGGACGGGAGTGTCGAGGAGTGAAGATGGCATGGGATGGGAAGTGTTTATGGTGACAGGATCGGTGGGTGGAGAAAGGACATTAGAAACGACGGGGGTAGTTTGAGTTGACGTGTTGGATGTTGATATGTGCTTATGCGAGACTTTGCCGAAACAACGGGAGAGCGTAGGTACAACTGTATCCAAGCAGACACAAGCAGGCGCATTCAATTCTGCAGGCAAATCATGAGACTGGTTATTTTGGATTAAAGGCGCCAATACGGGTTCAATCACATTTTTCGATATAGATGCACTGGTTGGTCGATCCTTTAAGTTGACGTATCATTAGGCATATCTTTATATTCTTTTTTAATTTTCATTTTATTCGCTCTGACATTCAGCCAATAAATTATTTTCGATTGAGGTTTTTATATCATATGGCAATTTATTCTAAGCAATTTATTGATCGATGTGAAAGCCAAGGATGATAGGATAGCTTAACATGTTCTTGAACATATTTTAATGAATACACGTCATTGTCGGATCTTGCTTTGAACATAATCACTTTGTAATTATTAGCGCTAGATCAAAGAAAAGAGGAACTTATTTTTGATATTTCGCTAACTACTGTTAGCATCTTCAAAAATGGTAATTTTCTGTAGATTATTACTAGAATGTCAGCGAGCGTAGCTCAATAGACACCTTCACAATTTAAAATATAAAAAAAACTAACAACAAAGTAATTAAAAATTAGTCAGTTTCTTCAAAGTAGATACAAATCCACGTCTGCTTGTTTGCTTCACCACTTCCGCCGGTAAACTGTTCCAAGCTGGAATGACACGCACGGCAAAATTAATGCTTCTTTTTTTTACACCAGCGTTTACGTTGTAACATAAGTGGATGACCACGTAATCTTGAGTCATTTCGCACACGAAATAGACTTCTAACGGGATTCTCAGGATTGCTCATCGCCCGCCACACTACAACCAGGTCATTTAGTGCTCGAAGTGAAGATAACGAAGGCATATTAAGGCGACTTAACCGTTCCTTATAAGTAAGGCTATGAAGGCCCGCTACCAGTTTAGAAGAACGTCGCAATACCTGTTCAATACGAAACTCTTCCGATTTGTTAACCTGGTATGATGCTGGAGAACAATAGTTAAGAATACTTGAACAGAGAGTAGTGAATAAAAGTTTAAATGACTCAATTTCTAATTTACTAAAACATCTGGAAATCATACCGGAAATTCGAGTTGCTCTAGCACATATTTGCTCCGTATTTTTCCTAGTGCCTAGATCATCCGAAACGACGACGCCCAGGTCTATATTGACGAACCATAGGAATTGGTTGTAAGTTTATTGAGTAGCTGGTTGTCGAAAACTTATTCCCTATTGCATGTATGCACATTTTGTCACATTAATACTTAAACAGTTTTCAGCTGACCAATACGTCAATGTATCGAGATCAGAATGTAACATTTGTCGGTCAAGGTCATTAACAACACAGCGATAGACCTTAAGATCATCGGCGTACAACAACGTTTTGGACAGCAGTAGTGATGGGAGTTCGTTAATATATATTAAATAAAATTAGTCCTAAAATCGATCCTTGTGGTACACCACTACATATAGAAGTCCGATCTGACAAAGTCCCACTTACTCTGACTGCTGCAGTTCTATCTAATAAATACGCACGAATCCAATTAACAATTACAGAATCAAAGTGAAGTCTTATAAGTTTGAAAATAAGTATATTATGATTGATTGTATCGAAAGCAGGCGAGAAGTCCACGAATACCACGTCGATGTCGACACCTGCATCAAAAGCACTGGACCAATCATCTCTAGCAATTAGAAGATTTGAACATGTTGATCTACTCGAACGGAATCCATGTTGGGCAGGATGTAAAAGATTCTTTATTGAAACATGGCGGTTGATGTGAAACAAAATCAAACGCTCTAGTACCTTACAGCAAATACATGTCAAACTAACTGGTCTAAAATTGCTGGCGCATGACCTATCCCCTTTTTTATATATAGGGCAAACTATCGATTTTAGCAAGTCGAGGGGAATCTTTGATTTGCATAAGGAAAATATGAATATTCGATGTAGTGGACCGCAAATGCGGGATGCTAATTCTCTAAGTAGGATGGATGGGAATCCGTCAGGGCCAGCAGAATGACACCGTTTTTATCATCGAAGTTACTCATATACATGAGCGATAGAAATATGTGACGCCAAGTTAGATGATTTATTATTATGATGAAAGGTGCCGTGTACAGTAACTGATTCATCTATTCTAGGAATGAATGTCTCTACAAATGTATTAGCTACCATATAATCGTCGACAACTACTTTATTTTTCACACGTAACGAAAAACATTTGCATCTCGATGCTAACAGAAGTTAGCGAAATATTAAAATTGGCGACTAGATTAAATGACAGAAGACAGAGTTTTACATGATCTATTTCTAGAAAATTTTAAATATCATCAGATCCTACTCAACATATGGAATTTTATATTGAAATAAGGTACACTAATTAATCAACCATGATAACAAGCAATTTCTCTTGATGAACTCTAATCTTTATTCTTATACACCGTCTGTGATTTATTAGCCAATTAATAAAAATTTTCACATTGTAAATTTCAAATTTTAACTTGATATAAATATAATTTTTTTACATACAATAAATTTATTAAAATGTTTGATAGAACAAACATTTTAAGAGCTTAAACACACAATCGACTTTCCAGATCGACTTTCCAGCAGTCATCCCGAGATACAAGGGCTCTGACTAGTGTGCATATTATTGACGGAGCCCCGTAAGGACTAGCTCGGACGAAGTAATAACGAAAAGCTTAAAAAAAAGTTTGAGATAAAATAACATACAATTAATATACACATAAATACAATACTATCAAATTACAAACACTTTGGGCTGTGTTATAACTACTTACACAGTCATCCCGAGATAAAAGGGCTCTGACAAATCTAAAGTAAATACAATTAATATACACAATTGAAAAATGCCACGTGGAAAACCTTCGGAAGAAATAAAGTGTTGTACATGCAATGGGCAAGCGGCGAAATGTAAAAATTGCAAGTGTCGTAAAGCCGGACGTACATGTTTTAACTGTGCAGCTTATAATTGTTCTAACAAAAAAAGTAATGTTGAACCACTCGAAAGAACATCTTTGAATTTGGTTGATTCCTTGGAATGTGTCGAACCAAAATGCAATCAGTCCTTCACGACAACACCTGATAGTTTTAAAGATAATGATAGTATAATGAAATTATTTAAAGAATGTATAAGCTGGGTCCCGAATATATTTCATCTACCAAGATGCAATGCTAGCAAACAATTTGTATCGATTATGGCGAATTTATACGCTGATGCTGCAACTTCGGGTGATGACTCAAATTGTGCATTAATGACTGCAACAATATTTAGCCAATTACTTAGACAGAGAGTAGACATCAAAAAAATAAGTATTATAAGAAAAACTCTCGAGCGCAGATTGAACCTATGGGCGAATAATGATCTCACTAGCCTTGTGCACGAATGCCGTGTAATGCAACATCGTATGGCTAACAGAAGATTGAAAGGTCGAACAGTTGAACAGAGTGAAAACAATATATGGTATAAAAAATTTATAAAATTAGTACTATGCGGTAAGGTTTCTAGTGCGATGAGATTACTTGCTGCGGATGGAGTGACGTCTGGAGTGCACGACATTGATGATTTTGTACTAGATATAAAGGTAAGAGATAAGTTATTACTTCTCCATCCTCAAGGTGCACCTGCAAATCCAGAAGTTATACTTAAACATCGATTACCAGGCTGCCAAGACCATCATAGTAGCGTATTTCTTGAAATTGATTATAATCACATTAGGCAAGCATCAAAGAAAACTCATGGAAGTTGTGGACCTTCAGGTTTGGATGCTGAAGATTGGTACGATATTTTACATAATTATGGGGATGAGTCAATGAGACTTTCTAATGCGTTAGCAGAATTATCCATTAAAATAGCATCTAATAAGATCAGTTCACTGAATGCTGAAGCGTTAATGGCAAGTAGATTAATACCGCTCGATAAAAATCCAGGAGTTAGGCCAATTGGCATAGGTGAAGTTAGCCGTAGAATAATTTCAAAGACTATCCTTACCGTAATTTCGACTGATTTACAGAAAGTGGCTGGAAGTGTACAATTATGTGCTGGTCAGCGTTGTGGTGCTGAGGCTGCAGTACACTCAATAAGGGAATTATTTGAACAAAATGATGATTATGGTATACTTCAGATTGACGCAACGAATGCCTTTAATCTAGTCAACCGACAGCTTGCGTTGAAAAACATTAAATTTACATGCCCGTCTTTATATACTGCACTTACGAACTGCTATCAAAATTCCCCAATATTATGTATTAAGGACGAGGCAATAAATTCGAGAGAAGGTTTTACACAAGGTGATCCGCTCGCAATGGCGGCATTTGCAGCGGCTTCAATTCCGTTAATCAATGAACTTCAAAAATGTTCGAATAATGTCGTACATAGATGGTATGCCGACGACGCATGCTGTGTAGGGCCAGTTGATCAATTACATAAAGTTTGGCAAAGACTTAATCAGATAGGAGAAAAATATGGTTTTCATATAAACGAAACAAAATGCAAATTATTGGTTCATCCCAAGGAATTGTCGCACTTGGATCGCCTTGTGGGGCTGACGAGTTCATTGAAAATATTGTAAAATCAAAGATTGCAACCTGGCTTAAAATGGTAGAAAATTTATCAGAAATTGCAGATATTGATGCCCAGGTGGCATACTTTGTTTTAAGATGTGCACTGCAACATAAGTGGACATACTTTATGCGCACATGTCCAACTAAACCTATTTGATTTAAGCCGTTGAAAGACTTGATTACAAAGAAATTGATTCCAAATATTATAGGTCAAAACGATGAAAACAATGAGCTGGAACGGATTTATATGATGCCGACGAAATATGGTGGTTTGGGGATTTTAAACCCGATGGAGGTTGCCAAACAAGAATATGTTCGATCCCGAAAAATGTGCATGCCACTGTTACTAGAAGAAGTGGGAGATCAGCTTATAACCTCTCAAAATCAAGCAGCAAAGTTGATTAAACAAGAAAAGATGGTCATTGCATCATTAGAAAGTGAAGCCATTCGCATGGAATTAAGATTAGATCTACAAAATTCAATAAAATTTGCTTCGGACAAGGGAGCATCTTCGTGGTTATGTTCCAAACCAACCCGAATGAGACATACGAGGCTAAATTCACAAGAGTTCCAAGACGCAATATGCGCAAGATACAATCTAAAAGCAAGCGAAACATCACTAAAATGTGCTTGTGGTTCTTACTTTACAACTTCTCATGCATTGTCATGTCATACTGGTGCCATGACTATTATCAGACATAACTTAGTGAGAGACATTGTAGCTAAGGAACTTGTAGGGGTATGCTGTGACGTGCAAATTGAGCCATGTTTACGATCTATACCAAACAACTACGTATTTAATAAGCCAACAACCTGCTCTGATGATCAAGCGCGGTCTGATATAGCTCGTAGAGGAATTTTCGGAGAAAATATGGTGCGATCCTTTTTGGGCATATGTATTTACAGCTCTTTGGCACCTACATACTCTTGCAAAACTCTTCTCGAATGCCATATATACCATCAATAGCGGAAATATGCAAAGTACGGTGAACGAATTGCAGATATAGAAAGAGGTACTTTCTTTCCTCTTATATTTTCTACGTCAGGTGGTATTGGACCTGAGACAGATAAAATACTAAAATGGATAGCAGCCAAATCTGCTGATCGTAATAAGCTTGCATACAGCGAATGTATTTCTAGGCTGAAATCAAAAATCAGTGTCGCCATTGCAGTTAGTGCATCGGTTTGTATACGTGCTACAAGGCTTAGAATAAACGAACAAGCACAGTATTATCAAACATAGTAAAAGATGGGCAAGCGTCTAAGATTTACATCAATGACTGATCAAAAAGCAAACAAATTTAAGGATATTATGTGTATTTGTTGTTTATTTTTATAATAAAAACTGGTATTAAAAAATAAATTTATTTAATATACAATAAAATAAAAGTTAATTTCTATAAATGTCGTGCTGTCTTGATTACTTCAAGTCGGACCGACGTTGATATGGAAATATCACGCTACGACCCATCACGGAAGCAGCATTGACGACCCTCCTTTGCTCATGCTATCCATTATGTATGCTGCATCTCCCGGCTGAACGGCTACGCTGATCCGTTGGAAAAAGAAAACACGGGCTCGGGGTTCGGAAATTGCGCGGATTAATCGTGTGCTGAGTTCATGAAAAACGTGAGAGAAACTGGCCCGATCGCTATTGTGCTTTAAACTGCCACTGGTATGAAAATATACTGGTGGACGTCAATGTTAGCATATTTGTGCACTTTCTCAGTTTCGGCGTTCTTGGCCACACTACCCGTGCTATATACCGAACTGCTAAGGCTGCTTGGTGACGTGGTATCCACACAAGTGAAGTTTCACAGTAGCAGTCTATCTGACGACCAGGGAATCATAGTTCCACCGTCAGGTCGTCTTCCTTCAACCCTGCAGACTCCTGTAAGCTTCAAACGCGAAGGGAAGTCAGCGGACGTCGATGCTTTTTTAGTATATTGTTAGAGTCTAGAATGGCGATACTTTGATCGGTAACAGTCCAGCCCGTGAGTCCACACGTTATCAACTTCCTTTCAGCAGATGCACCGATACAAGCACAAAAACGGATTCCCAATCGGATTGCGACGGCAACTGTGATGCTAGCGTCATCCAGGCGAGTGCCTATTGAGCTAACGGGAATGGCCTTTAAGACATCACAAGCGTGATCGCTACTCACTGCTAGCAGCCTGGCGCTGGCCTCATTAGTGGTCGCTGAGTTCATAAGAGCCGCTTGTTTGACCGAGTAAATAGGAGCTGTACAATGTTTCTGGTGTTCTTTAACCACTGGATACTCCAACCCGGTAAACGTGGTCCACTCATAAGCTGCATATGCAAAGTCTTCACTTGCCCTGAAATCACAGTCTGATAATCTGGCATCGCCCAGGATTTGAGATACTTGTTGTTCGTATCCAAAAACCGAGGAACTGAAAGCCGGAATGGACATGTTTGTGCATGTTGAGATGCCCAATCCGCCAATCTTAATCGGTAGAGATGACTGGAGCCATGCAGAATCGTCGATAGGCAAATTGAAGATGTCCTGCAAAGTCTCGCTAAGCACCACGTCGTACTGCCTACGTACATTGCTTCGGAAACATGGTGCGCACCGGAGTAGGTAATTTAATCGTGGGGTGTTGAATGCGTTTCGTAGCAGGAAAATAGCGTCGTGCCTGGACAATTTCAGCAGGCGAAAGCGGAGCTGTTGTAGCTTATGAATGGATTCTTCCAAAGCATAATCAACAGAGGTTACATTTCCAATCGAGGCGCCCAAGAGAGTAGCCCTGATTAGAGCGATTACCCTGGCGTCCTATAACAGACATGAAAGCCTCTGAATCACGTTTGGGTCTGTAGATATAATTTCTGATTTTGCCGGATTCTGGGGGAGACCAACCAACGCCGCAGAGTGATTGATAATATCGATGTCGGCAACAAAAAGATCAACTTTGCCACCGAGAGTGCAGTAGTCGAGGTACTAAATAGACAATGGGCTTTTTGTGGACTTCGCCATGTCGTACACTGCCAACGTGAATAACGCTGGTCCCAGGGGATCGCCCTGTTGTACGCCGACTGATGAGTCGACCACATTTTTGCCAAAGTACAGGTTGCTTGTTTTCAGGTAGCATTCGTTGACGAAAGATGATAAACGTGTTAGACTCTAATTGACACATCTCAACATGAAGCCGCGATTGACACTATTAAAACATTATGAAAATCCAACTTTACAATTGCCGTATTTTTGTGTAAACAAAATTTCAAGAAGGACATTCCGGCGTGAACTGCAGCTTCGGCTCCCCTTGTGACGGCTACTCCTAGCTGATGAGGAAGGAAAACAATCCGGAGCATGTCACGAGCGTACTGACTGGCTAGTTTAGCGATCAGGCGCCACAGCGTACCAGTAGGCGTTGGACTTCGTAAGGGTTGTCTATTGTATACACTTTTGTTCCTTGTTTACATAGACAAAATTTCGAGACGGACTGCTCTGACGAATGTCGGTCTTCGGTTTGGTTCCCTCATGATGTCATCTCTGCTTTTTGCAGATGACGTTGTTTTGTTGGCTTCTTGTCCTGAGGATTTACAATGCCTACTCGATCGATTCACGATGGAATGCCAAGCGGCAGGGATGTTGGTTAGTACATCCATAACTGTCTCTATGTGTTCGTTTTGGATTCAGATACCAATGCAAATCCGGAATGGGGAAAATGTACTAAAGGAAGCTTTATTAAACAATCTACAAAACATAATAATAAGTTAGTGTTCTTAACATATGACATTCTCCCCCACCAAGTAGTCATCCAAATACTTGGGTCTTTGTCGTCGTCTTCGGTCGTTGCGAAATACATCGACATTCGAGTCCGTTTGTTTAGATGTGGTTGATATCTCATCGTGTTATTCGTCTCCATCATGTTCCTCTGGATTCCTATGGTCAGTCGTATCTTGGACATTCTTATTCAAATTGAACTGGTGATCACGTGTATCATGATGACCTTCGACCAACTTCTCAGTATGTTGATTGTCTGGAGTACATATAGTGAATTCCTTGTTGATCGGATCAGGACTGGTACTTAGTTGGATTTCGTTCCTTTCCGTGTATGTATCTTGATCCGTATTAAAGGCGTCCATATAGTTATGAACCCTACCATGAAACATATCACATGGTCCATGATCCTCGATACACGGAGCAAGTTGTTTGGTCGACACCGTCGATTCGCGTCCATCACTTAAGCGAACGAGGGCGTAATATGGACTGGCATTAATGAGATCGACTCTCTCCACTAAAGGATCGTACTTGCTCGTGCGATTTTGTTTCTTTAATAGCACGGGACCTGAAGAAAGTAGCCATGTCGGAATACTCCATCCAGTATAGAAACGGCGTTGGAATCACAGAAACCTTTCGTGAGGAGTTTCTTCTGTTTGAGTACACAGGAGAGAACGAATTGAGTGAAGCGCAGTTCAACAGGGAACTTTCCAATGCTCGATAGGCAGTCGACGATTTCGAAGATCAAGTTCGATGCTTCTCCACAGAATTCCGTTGGACATGAACGAGGTTCCCCTATCGGAATGTACAAACGAGGGTGTACCGAATAGTGCGAATATCTGACTCAGACACTTTATCACCGTTTTGGTCGACATATCCGGACAAGCGAAGCCAAATGGAAACGGGAGAATTCGTCCACCATTACAAGCAAATAACGATTTCTAGAAGTTGATGGCATGGGTCCCTTAAAATCGATTGATATTCTTTCAAATGGTTGCGTAGCCTTAATCAAAGAAATGGCAGGAGGACGATGGAATGACGGTCGAATTTCAGCACACACCGCACAGTTCCCCACTACGCGCTTAAGTTCATCGGTCGAGAATGTCAGGTTGCGTGAGCGGACAAAATGTGTCAATCGTGTAATACCAGGATGACATAGGGTATCATGAATTAAACGTAACTGAGATATGGACGTTTTAATTGCCGCACAACGTACTCTAGACATTGCGTTTGCTAAAATGTTATCATCTCCGCGACGATACGTAACGTGCAATTTGAACGGGGCCAATTCTAATCTTCATCGAATTAATTTTTCGTTCTTTACACGACTTCGATTATTTGAGTAAAGGAACGCCACGCTTCGTTGATCTGTTATAATTTCAAAATGACGACCCAATCGCGATGTCTGGAGTAGTTTGGTTCGTGAACTGCCTCCACGACCCGACATCCGGACCTGTGGTTGACAGGAAAAAAATTTCATATTATTTGTTTTTTTTTTCTTGTCAAGAAATTGTTGTTGGTGGTGGTGTCAAGAGCGAATGCCAAAGAGCTTTAAGCGTGAATAAACCCAACAGATCTACTAGAAACTATTCCGAGACACCCCTATTAAATATTAACGTAATTACATTGTGTTTTGATTTAATGTTCAACCGGCTCACCACATCCTTCTCCATCTTAGAGATCGGCTCATTCGAATACAGCACTGGAAGTTATGTCATGGGTCTTCTCACGAGAAGCTACACGCCGATGCACACGATGAAGCGGGTAGTTTTCCTGATGCAGATTAAATACGTAGACTCAGTTAGCTGATTTAATTCATTGTTTTATAACATAATTTAAAATGTTATCTTTAAAGCAAATAGCTTTTATAATTTACTTTTAAACTAGATTTGTTTTAAAAAATTTGCTCATTTGTTTTGAAAAATTTTAACTTGATATAAATATAAATTGTATAAAATCTTAATTATTTATTATTTTTAATTTATATATAGTATAAAATACGTAGACTCAGTTTTTTTCTGATCTGACTATACTATTGAACATATTTAAATCAATTCAAGTCATTAGAATTCTTAAAATATTATTATTAAATGAATTGTGGTTTGCATGAGCGCTAATGCAAAAATACGTTTTACTTGGTAATTGACAGCGGTGGGATTCGAACCCACGCCTTCAGGGAAGACCAGAACACACAACTAACTTTCTTGAGTCTGGCGCCTTAGACCACTCGGCCACACTGTCGGGAACAATAAAAATCAGTAATATTATTTCTATCATATAATCATTGATACATTATTTAATGACTAATTAGTACAAATTAGTACAATTAGTACTGAGTCGCTGAGTATTTGAAGAAAAATTTTGTTTTCTGAAAAACTTCTAAAGCACATACTTCTAAATTAAATTGTATAATTTCTATTTTATCCCGTTGATCTCTTAGAGATTGGTTTTAATTGTCATTTCTTTGAGGCTAAATGTTTCATGGAAAAAAGTAGGGTTAGATGATGGTGAGGCTTGA
Organism: Pomphorhynchus laevis; assembly: GCA_012934845.2. Classification (NCBI taxonomy): domain Eukaryota; kingdom Metazoa; phylum Acanthocephala; class Palaeacanthocephala; order Echinorhynchida; family Pomphorhynchidae; genus Pomphorhynchus; species Pomphorhynchus laevis. Next base: position 44,108 of record WNNJ02000891.1, on the reverse strand, counting down.
AAAGTAAGATAATATTGAGATTGGATGTGAGTTCAGACACGAAAAGAAAGCGAGATCGTAAGGGGAGAAAGATGTTATTGTGGGAGAGGAAAGAGATGATTTGAGTAAGGTAGAGCTAAAATGGAGGATGCCAAGATTTCTCCAAGGGCGACATAGGATGGTAGGTGCGTGGAGGGATGTAGTTGGAAGTGATATCAAGCGTGACGAGGAAGCGATCGGATAGTGCAGGATCGGAGATCGACAGTGAGGTGTAGGCAGCAATGATGTCTAGTGCCCCATAATGATATGTTATGGGCAGTGTAGGTGAGTTTGTAATTGTAGTTGGATAGAATGTTGATGAACTGGATGAAATTGGTGGAGGAGGGGCGGTCGAGGCGGATGTTGATATCGTCAAGAACGAATGAAAGGGTGGAGAACACAGAACAGTGAGACATGAGGTCTAAGTTGGTAAACAAGGAAGTAGAAGCTGATAAATCAGGGCGATATACAATGGCGAGATCCAGAGTGATCGGGTTAAAAGTACGACAAGTGAGCAATTCAAAAGAGAAAGGACTGAAAGTGGAAGTGAGTTTGAGAAGTGACGCGGGGTGACACACGAAAGCAACAATGCCGTAATGATTAGAGAATTTACAAGAGGTGAGCTTAGGTAGAGGGCGGATTCGACTGATGAGTAACAAGTATTTACCTCATCTTATTACGGATCAACGTGTCTATTTCTTAATCAAATCAGTACACTCCTTTCTAATCCGCTTTCCACTCTAATTACTCCACAGAAATCGCATGCATAGATGTTTACAACGATCTACTCATTTCAAGTGACAATGCTCTATATAGTGTTATCATCTCCCTCGACCTCTCATCCGCCTTTGACATCGTCAACCGCTCCATCCTCCTTTCTCGCTTTCGCTATGATTACGGCTTTTCTTTCTCCCCCGTAGCATCGTTTGCCTCATATCTATTCAACCGTCCTACATCGTTTGTTAAAATTCATCATCCTCTCATCCCATCCCTATTTTCTGCGGGTCCCACAAGGTTCAGTCCTAGGTCCCATGCTTTTCTCTCTTCTATTTGGCGATATCACCGTTTATCAAACCTTACTTTTTAAGATCATGCAATATGCCGATGATATCTTAATCTATGCACATGCACCAGCTCATAGCATAGACGATATCGCCATTTCTGACTCCAAATGTCTTTATTCTATCTACAAGCGTCTCTCCCATCTTAATCTCCTTCTCAATACCGACTAGTCCTAAATAATGTGGATCCCTTTACGTTAATCTAACATATATTAATATAATTGTTAATCTAATTGCGGCAGGACCTGACAATATTCCTCCAATTCTTCTTCGGGAACTTGCACCAGTAATATATGAACCTTTACACACCATATTCGATTTCTCCTTGTCAACAGGCTGTATACCATCAGATTGGAAATGTTCTATAATCCGACCTCTCTACAAAAAAGGCGACCGTAATCTAGCAAGCAACTATCGGCCCATAAGCCTTACCTGCGTTGCTTGTAAAGTGCTAGAGAAACTGCTTTTTAAACGAATCATCGGGCACCTAGAAGATAACCAAGTACTCTGCGACAACCAGCATGGTTTCCGCCCAGGAAGATCTACTGTCACAAACCTCATACTTGCGAGGAGTGATTGGACCAGATATGCCGAGGCTGGAGTTAGTGTTGATGTTTTGTTTTTCGACCTCAGCAAAGCATTTGATCGGATATACTATGATGTCCTCCTTATTACGCTGGAACAGTACGGCATCAGAGGAACCCTTCTTAATTGGATTAACTCCTTCCTTAGAAATCGGAAGATTACTGTATTGGCTAATAAACAAATGTCAAAAACAAGAAATCCTGGACGCGGTGTTCCTCAGGGATCGGTACTCAGTCCATTGCTCTTCATTATTTACATCAACGAGCTTACTACAGCTATTTCGAGTCCATGTGGTTTATATGCCGACGACTTGAAAATTTGGCGACCAATAATCGATAGCCGAGATCAAATGATACTCCAGAGAGACATTGATAATATTAAGGTATGGTGTAATCAACGGGGACTGGTATTAAACCCCGATAAGTCAAAACATATGCGCATCGGACATCTACACATCAATTCATCATATACCATTGACGGAAGAGAAATTGAAACAGTTCTCCAATTTCAAGACCTTGGAGTGATCGTAAATAGAAGCTTATCGACCATCCCACATACCAGTCACACAGTTGCTAAATGCCGTCGAATTTTAGGACTTATTAGAAGGACCATTGGCCAGCTTGACGCATCCAGTTTTAAGTTAATTTACAATGCTTATGTCTTATCTTTAATAATATACGCTTCACCTGCCTGTCACCCTCAAACTACGACAGAGATGAACATGTACGAATCCATATTACGCAAGGCCACACATTTTGTACCCAGCCAACGCAAGCTCTCATTCATTTTTCGACTTCACGCACTTGGTGTGACCACAGTGAAGAAATCTTTAAAGTCCTTTGATTTAATGTTTGTGTGGACAGCGCTTAATGTTCAAAAAGGGCAGAGGGAACATGTTTGTCGCAAACTGTTCGAACTTCGAAATTCAAACAGATTGAGGGGACATCACCTCACGTTAAAGACCCACATTCGTCCACGAAGAAGATTTGACACAATTGTCAATCGAACGTGGAAAAGCTGGAATAAGCTACCAAGTCAAGTGGTTTCGGCCTCCAGTATTTTGTCCTTCAAGAGAAATCTGAAGAATGTACTAACTTAAAACAATCGGATTTTCATTGATATTTTTTTTAACCCTGTACCCAGCCTGTACGAGCTCTACGCTCTTTTGCTGCTGTTGTATTTAATAATAATAATATCTTCTCCCCCTGTATCATTTGCCTCATCAATCATCCCCATAGTATATAATCTCACTTTCTTAGGATACCATTTCGACAACAACCTTTCCCTTAACCCCTTGGTCCATGAAATTATCCGCTCCTCTAACTTAATTCTCCGTGACATTTGCCGTATCCGCCCCCCTATCGACTTTCGTTCTTGTATGTATCTTCTTTCATCGCTTCTCTTATCTAAGATAGATTACTGCATCAGCTTTTTCGCCAATTCTCTAAAATCAATCATCTTATCCTCACAATCCATCATATACTCTGCCATTCGAGCGTTAATACGTCTCCGTCACTTAGATCACACATCCAAATATATTGTTCAATTCTCCTGGCTCATCATCAACATCCGCACCCAACTCCGCCTTCTTATCATCACTTCTTATCTCGTCGCTCTTGGATACACATCGTTCATCAACCCTATTTTTAGACGACACTCACCCCACCTCTCTATATCTCTGCATTTCCGTCATTCCATCTTACTCAAAGTTCCCAATTATTAAAACAACTACGGTCTCCGATCCTTACCTGTCGCCGCTCCACTTGTCTGGAATCAGCTTCCTTAAGACGCTCCCAGCGCTCCTTCCATTATCACATTCAAATACCACCGTCGTTACCACCTTTTCGACAAATGACTTAGATTTTTGATTCTTTTGTTGTGGTCGTGAACGAACATTCTGATCGAACGGGCTGAACGAACGATCTGAACGAACGGTCTGACCGAACGACCGAACGAAAATGCTGAACCAAGGGTTTGAACGAACAGACTGAACGAAAAGACTGAACAAACGGACTGAACGCACAGACTGAGCGAACGGAATGAACACACGGACTGAACAAAATGACTGAACGAACGAACTAAAAAACGGACTAAACGAAGTGAACGAACGAACTAAACGAACAAACTGAACGAACTGAACGATCAAGCTTAACGAAAAAGCTGAACGAACAATAATAACGAATGGACTGAACAAGCACACTAAATTCGACTGTAAAATTATTATTAGTGGGATTGTAAGCGCGCCGTTAGCACGCATTTGCCACTCAAAATAAATTTATCTTATTTATTTAAAAATTTAAGTCATGCATCGAGAATATCACACAGCTCAATCGATCATAATTTACTCGTTGTTTTTTCACATTCGGTGTTGAAATTTTGTTATATTTAAACTCTTGAATGCGGCTATATTTATTATTATAACATTATATTTATATTTCACATTAAATCTTATATTAATACTCTTTCTAAGCTCTTAGAACGCCTCATCTTAATACAAATCAACGCTTATCTCTCCTCATCCAATCTGTACCCTCCTTTCCAATCCGCTTTCCGCTCTAATCACTCGACAGAAATCGCATGCACAAAAGTATACAACGACTTACTCATTTCTCGAGACAAGGCTCTATATAGTGTTCTCATCTCCCTCGACCTCTCCTCCGCATTCGACATTGTCGACCACTCCGTCCTCCTTTCTCGCCTTCGTTATGATTACGGCTTTTCTTCCTCCTCCGTAGCTTGGTTCGCCTCATATCTATCCGACCGTTCCTTTCGCGTCTGTTCTAATTCATCATCCTCCCCTCCCATCCCTATTTTTTGCGGGGTTCCAAAGGGTTCAGTCCTTGGTCCCCTGCTTTTCTCTTTTTTGCTTGGCGATCTCTCTCCATTTATCAAACCTTACACCTTTAACGTCATGCAATACGCTGATGACATTCTAATCTATGCTCATGCACCCGCACATCGCATACACGATATCGGCATTTCTGCCTCCAACTGTCTTTCTTCTATCTACAAACGTCTCTCCAATCTCCATCTCGTTCTAAACGACGAAAAGTCCAAAATAATGTGGATCCTTCGCCGTAAACAAGCATATCTCCTCCCATTGTATCTTTTGTCTCAGTTCCAGATTATAAACAGTTCCAGATTATTAAAAAATATAAACAGTTCCAGATTATTTAAAACTTTTAAATAGTTCCAGATTATTCCTGTCAGTTCCAGATTATTCCTGTCAGTTCCAGATTATTCCTGTCAGTTCCAGATTATTCCTGTCAGTTCCAGATTATTCCTGTCAGTTCCAGATTATTCCTGTCAGTTCCAGATTATTCCTGTCAGTTCCAGATTATTCCTGTCAGTTCCAGATTATTCCTGTCAGTTCCAGATTATTCCTGTCAGTTCCGCTCGCTACGCTCGCGGATTGAGCTCAATCTATCGATAAAAGGTCATGCCTAAAAAAGCGCGATCTCAGATCCCTGTTCCTGATCAAGAATCTTCCACATCGGAATGCAATGATGGTTATACCAGCTTTGAAGTTGGATGCGATTCCAAAGATTGCGATGTATGGACACTTGTTCGTGTTAAAATATCCGACCACTCGGTGTATAAACGTAAACATTTCACTTGCGGTTTTTGTACATCAGTACGACTACTACAGTTATCCTGCTCCTCTACTCCTGTATCACACAAGACCACTCAGACCAATGCTGTTTTAGATGTTTCCCTCGCATCAACACCTGACTTCGCATCATATAATCCCATTATTGAACCTACTCTCTCACACACTCCTCGTTTAACTACGTACCAAACTTCCATTAATCTTTTTCATTCTAACAATGCTAACGGTAAAGTTTTTCATCTCGTACCTCCTCTTTCCTATTCCTCCCCCAATCCCATTAAATCTCAAACTTCTTTATTCTCCTCACGTACTTCTTAAACGACCTCCCCTGTATCACCTCTCAATAATTTACACACTTCCATCAAAATCATTTCCAGTAACATTTCCGATCAACTGATTCAACACTCCATTCCTGTCACTCATGCCCCAACCTATTTTAATTCTCCTTACTCTACCTCCCACGTAACACTTCCAAATAATTTACATCCTTCATTTAAAATCATATCCAGTCACATCTCTGATCAACCGATTCAACACCCCGCTCCTGTCACACTTGCTCCAACCAATATTAATTCTTTATCAAGCACCCCTGTCATTTCCACTTCTATCTGCTCATCTACCTCGACTCCTACCAGCTCTGTCCGTCCACCACTTCCACGAAATCGTTTTCCCTCGCGCGATCGCTGTATAATCATATCAAACTTAAAGCTTTCCGAATCTGCTTGTCCACAATCTCGCCTCGATGATGATGTATCTGCTTACAGGTCTATCCTAGCAACCATTCTTCATGATAATAACCCATCACTCTTCAATAATATCGCTCCTGTATCCTTTATTCGTTTAAACAAATCCACTAAATCCAATCATCTCAGCCCTCCACTCTTAAAAATCTTTTTCCGACATAGTTCACATGCCTCTTCGGTACTCACCCAACGTTTTAAACTTCTTACCACTTCATCTACTTGCCGTATCTTTCCTGACCGTTCCACTTCTGATATTGCCCAGCTCAATTTAGCTCGCATTTAAAAACATCGACGTGAAACAAACGGTGAGTCATCCTTATCTACACGTAAAATCAACGGAAATTTTCACGTTGTCACACAAGGCCAAAAATTCGATGGCGTCCCATCTCTCCCCCTTGTCTTCTTCGCTAGTCGATCTCGCTCCTAAGCATACTTTTCGTCTTAGTCTATTAAACACTCGCTCCATTCTTCATAAAGCCGATATGCTCCTTGATATCTTTAATCAATTATCTATCGATATTCTCTGCATTACCGAATCCTGGCACTCTGACTCCTACGATCTGCTATTCGTCGTCTATGTAGCTCTGGTTGTTCTCTAGTTGAATTAACTCGTCAAATTACATCTCATACATCTACTGCGTATTACCATGGCGGTATTATTGCCATTGCTCGTCACCCAATATCTTTACGTAAAATCAACGTAAACATCCGTTACACTTTGTTCGAATTACTCATATGCAGATTATCAACGCATTTCCCTCTGGAACTTGTGATTGTATACCGTCCAGGTTCAGTTGCCCCATCACGTATCTTCTTTAACGACCTTGCAGATCTAATGTCTCACTGTTCATTGTCTTATACTCCTTCTTTTGTTCTCGGTGACTTTAACATTCGTCTTGATCGCCCTGCTGACTCTGACTCTATCACTTTAACTAATCTTTTTTCTGATTTTAACTATAAATTACTTTCAATAAGCCCAACTCATATTCTCGGCGGTGCTCTCGACATCATTGCTGTACCTATCTGCTTCAATGACTATACCTTCTTGTCAATTACTGATCCTGGTTTGTCCGATCATTTCCTTGTCACTCTTACTCTTACTCGCCCCCATCCTGCTTCTCCGCCTTACCATTATCTACGCCAAGTCGACACTGGAAGCTTCTCGATATCCCTGTTCTCTGCACAGCCTTACTCAATTCTTCACTCTTTTCACTTCCTCTTAACTATCTCTTTCCCGATGATCCCTGCATTATGTTTGATTCTAAACTTACGTCGATCCTCAATAACCTTCTGCCTAGTCGACTTCGGCGTTCCCAGCGCTAGCGCCATGCTCCCTGGTTCGATTCTGACGGACTGAACGCACAGACTGAGCGAACGGAATGAACACACGGACTGAACAAAATGACTGAACGAACGAACTAAAAAACGGACTAATGAAGTGAACGAACGAACTAAACGAACGAACTAAACGAACAAACTGAACGAACTGAACGATCAAGCTTAACGAAAAAGCAGAACGAACAATAATAACGAATGGACTGAACAAGCACACTAAATTCGTCTGTAAAATTATTATTAGTGGGATTGTATGTGCGCCGTTAGCACGCATTTGCCACTCAAAATAAATTTATCTTATTTATTTAAAAATTTAAGTCATGCATCGAGAATATCACACAGCTCAATCGATCATAATTTACTCGTTGTTTTTTCACATTCGTTGTTAAAATTTTGTTATATTTAAACTCTTGAATGCGGCTATATTTATTATTATAACATTATATTTATATTTAACATTAAATCTTATATTAATACTCTTTCTAAGCTCTTAGAACGCCTCATCTTAATACAAATCAACGCTTATCTCTCCTCATCCAATCTGTACCCTCCTTTCCAATCCGCTTTCCGCTCTAATCACTCGACAGAAATCGCATGCATAAAAGTGTACAACGACTTACACATTTCTCGAGACAAGGCTCTATATAGTGTTCTCATCTCCCTCGACCTCTCCTCCGCATTCGACATTGTCGACCACTCCGTCCTCCTTTCTCGCCTTCGTTATGATTACGGCTTTTTTTCCTCCTCCTAAAACGTTCTCCCAACTCACTCCCTCCAAATCTTCGTGATTCCTACTTTTCTCAACGCCGTTCACATCTCATTCTTATACGTACTAAACGTACTCTCTTTTGGCGAAATCAACTCGAGTCATCTTCCAACTCTAAATCTCATTGGAAAATCTTAAACTCAATTCTTTCACGATCATCTACCCCTTGTAATATAAATCCTGATAAATTTTCTTCTTATCTACAAACTAAGCTATCTAATTTACTTTCCCTACTACCCATAGCCCCCTTGTACCCACTCTTATCTTTAAATACTTCCCTCCCAGAACTATTCCACCTTCTTACCGTATCGTCTGATGAAGTTTCTTCGGTTCTGCTGTCATTACCTAATAAAACCTCTCTTTCTGACCCAATTCCCACTCACTTGCTTAAAAATATCTGCTCCTCTATCTTACCCTTCCTAACCACATTGTTCAACTCGTCCATCCGTAGCCGTACATTTCCTTCAATCTGGAAATGCGCAACTGTTCGTCTTCTCATCAAAAAGCAATCTCTCGACTCCTCACTACCATCTTCGTACCGTCCTATTTCACTTCTCCCAACCCTCTCTAAACTCCTTGAGCGTCTCGTTCTTAAGCAAGTTAATACATATCTTCATTCCTCCAACTTTTTTCCTCCATTCCAAACAGCTTTTCGCTCTAATTACTCTACCGAAATTGCATGTCTTAAAGTTTATAACGACTTACTCATATCGCGCGATCATAAATTATGTAGTGTCATAGTTTCTCTTGATCTATCGTCTGCTTTTGACATCGTCGATCACTCGATTCTTCTCCATCGCCTTCGTCATGATTATGGCTTCTCTTTACCCACTGTATCATGGTTTTCTTCATATCTATCAAACCGTACATTTCGCGTCTATTCTAACTCTTCTCTCTCCCATCCTTCGTCTATTCCGTCCGTTGTTCCACAAGGCTCCGTATTAGGCCCTATGCTTTTCTCTCTTCTTCTCGGTGATTTGTCTTCGATTTATCATAAATTTAACTTTCATGTTATGCAATATGCTGATGACATTCTCATCTATGCTCATGCACCTGTTTATCGTATTCACGATCTTAGTGTTTCTGCTTCCGACTGTCTTGTCTCAATTTCCAATCATCTTTCTTCCCTTCGCCTTTCTCTGAATCCTGATAAATCCAAAATTATGTGGATCCTACCTCGACGCCTCGGCTTAGAACCTCCCTCCGTATCATTAAATTACACAATTCTTCCTATCGTTGATAATCTCGTATTCCTAATAATAATACAATTTTTTTAATGTGGCAAATGCGTACAAGCTGTACGCTTACAAGTCCACAAACAAAAATGAAAAAGTCAAACATAAATTGTTCAAATGGGATCGGATTTATCGTTTGAAGCACTGCAGGGAAGTTGATTGGCGTATATGAATGGGCAGATGGTTCCACGATAGAGGAGCAGCCAACAGTAAGGAGCGGAGTCCAAAGGAGGTAGAGTAGTTTGGGACATGTAAAAGAAGGGAATTACAGGAACGCAAGGAACAGTAAACAGGACGAGAATTATCAAGAAAAGGACGTTTGAGAAATGAAAGGGTATGAGAAGTTACAAGGCGGAAAGCAACGATAAGAAGACGAATTTGAACACGACAATAAATTGTAGGCAAATCGAGAGAAGCAAGATGGTAGGATGTGTAATCAAAACGACGAAGACGGAGGAAAATTCGGACAGCTGCGTTGACGATGCGTTGTAGTGGAAGAAGAGTGGATTTAGGTGAGTTGGAAAATAGACTAACACAATAATCGAGTCTAGAAAAAAGGAGAGATGATATGAGAGTCATACAAGAAGGGAAATCGATCAATCTACGAACTTGACGGAGGTTGCGGAGTATCAAGGTAGATGAGCGTACTTTATCTCTAACGAAAGGTTTAAGTGAAAGTCGGTTGTCAAAATGGAAGCCTAGGAAAACGAGATTATCAACGATAGGAAGAATTGTAGAATTTAATGATACGGAGGGAGGTTCGAAGCCGAGGCGTCGAGGTAGGATCCACATAATTTTGGATTTATCAGGATTCAGAGAAAGGCGAAGAGAAGAAAGATGATTGGAAATTGAGACAAGACAGTCGGAAGCAGAAACACTAAGATCGCGAATACGATAAACAGGTGCATGAGCATAGATGAGAATGTCATCAGCATATTGCATAACATGGAAGTTAAATTTATGAGAAATCGAAGACAAATCACCAAGAAGAAGAGAGAAAAGTATAGGGCCTAATACGGAGCCTTGCGGAACACCGGACGGAATGGACGAAGGATGGGAGAGAGAAGAGTTAGAATATACGCGAAATGTACGGTTTGACAGATATGAAGAAAACCATGATACAGTGGGTAAAGAGAAGCCATAATCATGACGAAGGCGATGGAGAAGAATCGAGTGATCGACGATGTCAAAAGCAGACGATAGATCAAGAGAAACTATGACACTACATAATTTATGATCGCGCGATATGAGTAAGTCGTTATAAACTTTAAGACATGCAATTTCGGTAGAGTAATTAGAGCGAAAAGCGGCTTGGAAGGGAGGAAATAAGTTAGAGGAATAGAGATATGTATTAACTTGCTTAAGAACGAGACGCTCAAGGAGTTTAGAGAGGGTTGGGAGAAGTGAGATTGGACGGTACGAAGATGGTAGTGAAGAGTCGAGAGATTGCTTTTTGATGATAGGACGAACAGTGGCGCATTTCCAGATGGAAGGAAATGTACAGCTACGGATGGACGAGTTGAACAATGTGGTTAGGAAGGGTAAGATAAAAGTGCAGATATTTTTAAGTAAGTGAGTGGGAATTGGGTCAGAAGGAGAGGTTTTATTAGGTAATGACAGCAGAACCGAAGAAACTTCATCAGACGAAACGGGAAGAAGGTGGAATAGTTCTGGGAGGGAAGTATTTAAAGATAAGAGTGGGTACAAGGGGGCTATGGGTAGTAGGGAAAGTAAATTAGATAGCTTAGTTTGTAGATAAGAAGAAAATTCATCAGGATTTATATTACAAGGGGTAGATGATCGTGAAAGAATTGAGTTTAAGATTTTCCAATGAGATTTCGAGTTGGAAGATGACTCGAGTTGATTTCGCCAAAAGAGAGTACGTTTAGTACGTATAAGAATGAGATGTGAACGGCGTTGAGAAAAGTAGGAATCACGAAGATTTGGAGGGAGTGAGTTGGGTGAACGTTTAAGAAAGCGTTTATACATACGAAAAGAGTGACGGAGTCGACGCTTAGAAAGACTACAGTCAGAATCGAACCAGGGAGCATGGCGCAAGCGCTGGGAACGTCGAAGTCGACTAGGCAGAAGGTTATTGAGGATCGACGTAAGTTCAGAATCAAACAGAATGCAGAGATCATCGGGAGAGAGATAGTTAAGAGGAAGTGAAAAGAGTGAAGAATTGAGTAAGGCTGTGCAGAGAATAGGGATATCGAGAAGCTTCCAGGGTCGACTTGGTGTAGATAATGGTAAAGGCGGAGAAGGAGGATGGGGACGAGTAAGAGTAAGAGTGACAAGGAAATGATCGGACAAACCAGGATCAGTAATTGACAAGGAGGTATAGTCATTGAAGCAGTTAGGAACAGCAATGATGTCGAGAGCACCGCCGAGAATATGAGTTGGGCTTGTTGAAAGTAATTTATAGTTAAAATCAGAAAAAAGATTAGTTAAAGTGATAGAGTCAGAGTCAGACGGGCGATCAAGACGAATGTTAAAGTCATCGAGAACAAAAGAAGGAGTATAAGACAATGAACAGTGAGACATTAGATCTGCAAGGTCGTTAAAGAAGATACGTGATGGGGCAACTGAACCTGGACGGTATACAATCACAAGTTCCAGAGGGAAAGGCGTTGATAATCTGCATATGAGTAATTCGAACGAGGTGTAACGGATGTTAACGTTGATTTTACGTAAAGACATTGGGTGACGAGCAATGGCAACAATACCGCCATGGTTAGACGCAGTAGATGTATGAGATGTAATTTGACGAGCTGATTCAACTAGAGAACAACCAGAGCGACATAGACGACGAATAGCAAGATCGTTGGAGTCAGTGTGCCAGGATTCGGTAATGCAGAGAATATCGATAGATAATTGATCGAAGATATCGAGAAGCATATCAGCTTTATGAAGAATGGAGCGAGTATTGAATAGACTAAGACGAAAAGTATGCTTAGGAGCGAGATCGACTAGCGAAGAAGACAAGGGGGAGAGATGGGACGCCATCGAATTTTTGGCCTTGTGTGAAGAACGTGAAAATTTCCGTTGATTTTACGTATAGATAAGGATGACTCGCCGTTTGTTTCACGTCGATGTTTTTCAATGCGAGCTAAATTGAGCTGGGCAATATCAGAAGGGGAGCGGTCAGGAAAGATACGGCAAGTAGATGAAGTGGTAAGAAGTTTAAAACGTTGGGAGAGTACCGAAGAGGCATGTGAACTATGTCGGAAAACGATTTTTAAGAGTGGAGGACTGAGATGATTTGATTTAGTGGATTTGTTTAAACGAATAAAGGATACAGGAGCGATATTAGGCTCCTGTATCTAGGCTTCCATACTAGGCTTTCATCTCGCAACCGACTTTCACCTAAACCTTTCGTTAGAGATAAAGTACGCTCATCTACCTTGATACTTCGCAACCTCCGTCAAGTTCGTATATTGATCGATTTACTTTCTTGTATGACTCTCATATCTTCTCTTCTTTTTTCTAGACTCGATTATTGTCTTAGTCTATTTTCCAACTCACCTAAATCCACTCTTCTTCCCCTACAACGCATCGTCACTCTTTTTCCCCTACAACGCATCGTCAACGCAGCCGTCCGAATTCACTTCCGTCTTCGTCGTTTTGATCATACATCCTACCACTTTTTTCTCTTGATTTGCCTACAATTTATTGTCGTTTTCAAATTCGTCTTCTTATCGTTGCTTTCCGCCTTGTAACTTCTCATACCCTTTCATTTCTCAAACGTCCTTTTCTTGATAATTCTCGTCCTGTTTACTGTTCCTTGCGTTCCTGTAATTCCCTTCTTTTACATGTCCCAAACTACTCTACCTCCTTTGGACTCCGCTCCTTACTGTTGGCTGCTCCTCTATCGTGGAACCATCTGCCCATTCATATACGCCAATCAACTTCCCTGCAGTGCTTCAAACGATAAATCCGATCCCATTTGAACAATTTATGTTTGACTTTTTCATTTTTGTTTGTGGACTTGTTAGCGTACAGCTTGTACGCATTTACCACATTAAATAAATTTGTATTATTATCTTGTTTTAAAAATTAATTACAACTTTGACAGTGAAAGTTGTGTATGGGCCCATTTGCGGGAACCCCCTTGCTTGTAAATTATTATAATTATTTTAAAATTAAAAAAATTATTATTATTATTGTGTGCGGCATAACTCAGCAAGAACACGATAAAAATCTGGCAAACTTTCGTGAAGTTGCTTCTAAGTACCGAATCACACTAAATGAATCAAAGTGTATTTTTAATAAGGCGATGATCAATATTCTGGGATATCAAGTTGGCAATGGTATTAAACGGCCTGATCCTAATCGTGTATCATCTTTGCGAGAACTGCAAGTACCTCGAAATAAACGTCAACTCCGAAGAATTGTTAGCTTCTTCTCTCATTATTCCGAATGGATTCAAAATTTTTCGTCGCAGATTCGTCCGTTAGCTGAAACTACGAATTTTCCTATTACACTGGTAGCAAGGCGCTCCCTTGATCTAATTCGTGATCACATTATATCAGTTACACTAACACCCATCGATTTCAACAAGAAATTTACAGTTAAGACTGACGCCTCTCTCCATGCCATCGGTGCCGTATTAATACAGGATAACAAACCCGTTGCCTTTTATCCACATACCCTTATCAAGATTACCGTTGGACATTCTGCTATTGAGAAGGAGGCCCTCGCTATCGTTGAAGCATAACGATATTGGAGGCACTATTTGTCTAGTCGAACTTTCAATGTTCTAACTGATCAAAGGTCCATATAGGATGTTATAAGATATCGTTAACGATACCTCCAATATCGTTATGAAGCATAACGATATTGGAGGCACTATTTGTCTAGTCGAACTTTCAATGTTCTAACTGATCAAAGGTCCATAAGGTTTATATTTAACAAGAATCATAAGAGTAAAATAAAAAATGAAAAGGTGCAAAGATGGCGTCTCGATTTATCTGAATTTAAGTATTGCATCATTTATCGGCCTGGAAAGTTGAATTGTGTGGCCGACTCAATGTCTAGGGATATCTGTGCATCAAGTTACGGGTATTTCAACAAACAAAAAGATTTAAAGCTCCTTTACGAACTTCACGCGACACTTAGCCACCCTGGAGTCAGTCGTTTGTACATTTTATTCAATCCAATCAACTCCCATATAGCGCTCAAGACGTTCGTTATGTTGTCTCTCATTAAGTTACATGATCTTTGTTGAAACTGAAATTCTTTAAACCTCCAAAAAACCCCCCCCATCAGAGCTACAAAACCCTTCGAAATGATGTCACTTGACTTTAAAGGGCCATTGCCTAGTTCATCAGGCAAGAAATATTTGATGACAGTCATCGATGAATATTCTCGATATCCGTTTGCTTTCGCATGCCGAGATATGTCCACACAAACAGTGATTAATTGTCTACGCAGCATTGTGTCAATATTTGGCCCCCCTGAATTTGTACATTCCGATCGCGGGTCATACTTCATGTCGAAAGAATTCACAGATTATCTAAGCAGTATTGGTACGGTAGCAAGTCATTCTTCTCCGTACAATCCGGTCGGTAACGGACAGATCGAGCGCTACAACGGCATTTTATGGAGCGCTATACTTTTGCGGTTTAGAGACTACAATCGTCCTGTTGATGCTTGGGAAACTGTTCTCACTGAATGTCTTCAGTCTATCCGGGGACTAGTATGTACCGCTACCGGTTCGATATCCCACGATCGTATCTTTAACTTCCCTAGACGTCGGCTAGCAAAATTCAGCTTGCCCAAATGGCTATGTAATCCTGGTCCTGTATTCGTACGAAACTTCTACAAGCATGATAAATATGACGATAAATTGCTTAAAGCAAGCTGATAAACGCAAATCCTAACACTGCACATATTGAATTTCCATCTGGGAAGGAAGCGAATATATCAACTCGGCATCTATCTCGTTGTCTTTCAGAAACCTGCATTTACAAGGATCCAAACAATGTGGATATTTATAATCCTGAACATTAAGGACCGGCAGAAAAGCAGATAAACGTGGGAATGACAGGGGTGCTAAGTGAAGATTTCAGATAGTTTGGAGCATTGCGACAGGAGTGGAGTGTTGAATCGGTTAATCGGAGATGTTACTGGAGATGATTTTGACGGAAAGATGCAAATTATTGATAGGTGATAGGGTTGGAGCATGTGTGACAGAAGTGGATTGTTGAATAGGTTGAACGGAGATGTTACTAGAGATAATTTTGACGGAAGGATGTAAATTATTGAGAAGTGATACGGTGGAGGTAGAGTAAGGAGTACGTGAAGAGAAGAAAGAGGTATGAGATGTATTTAGATGTGGGAATAAATAGGAAAAATAAGGTACGAGATGAAGGACTTTACTGTTTGCATTATAATAATACAAATTTATTTAATGTGGCAAATGCGTACAAGCTGTACGCTTACAAGTCCACAAACAAAAATGAAAAAGTCATACAGATAAATTGTTAAAATGGAATCGGATTTGTCGTTTGAAGCACTGCAGGGAAGTTGATTGGCGTATATGAATGGGGAGATGATTCCACGATAGAGGAGCAGCCAACAGTACGGAGCGGAGTCCGAAGGAGGTAGAGTAGTTTGGGACATGTAAAAGAAGGGAATTACAGGAACGCAAGGAACAGTAAACAGGACGAGAATTATCAAGAAAAGGACGTTTGAGAAATGAAAGGGTATGAGAAGTTACAAGGCGGAAAGCAACGATAAGAAGACGAATTTGAAAACGACAATAAATTGTAGGCAAATCAAGAGACGCAAGATGGTAGGATGTATGATCAAAACGACGAAGACGGAAGAGAATTCGGACAGATGCGTTGACGATGCGTTGTAAAGGAAAAAGAGTGGATTTAGGTGAGTTGGAAAATAGACTAAGACAATAATCGAGTCTAGAAAAAAGAAGAGAAGATATGAGAGTCATACAAGAAAGTAAATCGATCAATATACGAACTTGACGGAGGTTGCGAAGTATCAAGGTAGATGAGCGTACTTTATCTCTAACGAAAGGTTTAGGTGAAAGTCGGTTGCGAAATGGAGGCCTAGGAATACGAGATTATCAACGATAAGAAGAATTGTGTAATTTAATGACACGGAGGGAGGTTCTAAGCCGAGGCGTCGAGGTAGGATCCACATAATTTTGGATTTATCAGGATTCAGAGAAAGGCGAAGGGAAGAAAGATGATTGGAAATTGAGACAATACAGTCGGAAGCAGAAACACTAAGATCGTGAATACGATAAACAGGTGCATGAGCATAGATGAGAATGTCATCAGCATATTGCATAACATTAAAGTTAAATTTATGATAAATCGAAGACAAATCACCGAGAAGAAGAGAAAAAAGCATAGGGCCTAATACGGAGCCTTGTGGAACAACGGACGGAATAGACGAAGGATGGGAGAGAAAAGAGTTAGAATAGACGCGAAATGTACGGTTTGATAGATATGAAGAAAACTATGATACAGTGGGTAAAGAGAAGCCATAATCACGACGAAGGCGATGGAGAAGAATCGAGTGATCGACGATGTCAAAAGCAGACGATAGATCAAGCGAAACTATGACACTACATAATTTATGATCGCGCAATATGAGTAAGTTGTTATAAACTTTAAGACATGCAATTTCGGTAGAGTAATTAGGGCGAAGAGCGGCTTGGAATGGAGGAAATAAGTTAAAGGAAAAGAGATATGTATTAACTTGCTTAAGAACGAGACGCTCAAGGAGTTTAGAGAGGGTTGGGAGAAGTGAAATAGGACGGTACGAAGATGGTAGTGAGGAGTCGAGATATTGCTTTTTGATGAGAGTACGAACAGTGGCGCATTTCCAGGTGGAAGGAAATGTACGGCTACGGATGGACGAGTTGAACAATGTGGTTAGGAAGGGTAAGATAAAAGTGCAGATATTTTTAAGTAAGTGAGTGGGAATTGGGTCAGAAGGAGAGGTTTTATTAGGTAATGACAGCAGAACCGAAGAAACTTCATCAGACGAAACGGGAAGAAGGTGGAATAGTTCTGGGAGGGAAGTATTTAAAGATAAGAGTGGGTACAAGGGGCTATGGTAGTAGTAGGGAAAGTAAATTAGATAGCTTAGTTTGTAGATAAGAAGAAAATTTATCAGGATTTATATTACAAGGGGTAGATGATCGTGAAAGAATTGAGTTTAAGATTTTCCAATGAGATTTAGAGTTGGAAGATGACTCGAGTTGATTTCGCCAAAAGAGAGTACGTTTAGTACGTATAAGAATGAGATGTGAACAGCGTTGAGAAAAGTAGGAATCACGAAGATTTGGAGGAAGTGAGTTGGGAGAACGTTTAGGAAAGCGTTTATACATACGAAAAGAGTGACGGAGTCGACGCTTAGAAAGACTACAGTCAGAATCGAACCAGGGAGCATGGCGCAAGCGCTGGGAACGTCGAAGTCGACTAGGCAGAAGGTTATTGAGGATCGACGTAAGTTTAGAATCAAACATAATGCAGGGATCATCGGGAAAGAGATAGTTAAGAGGAAGTGAAAAGAGTGAAGTATTGAGTAAGTCTGTGCAGAGAACAGGGATATCGAGAAGCTTCCAGTGTCGACTTGGCGTAGATAATGGTAAGGCGGAGAAGCAGGATGGGGGCGAGTAAGAGTAAGAGTGACAAGGAAATGATCGGACAAACCAGGATCAGTAATTGACAAGAAGGTATAGTCATTGAAGCAGATAGGTACAGCAATGATGTCGAGAGCACCGCCGAGAATATGAGTTGGGCTTATTGAAAGTAATTTATAGTTAAAATCAGAAAAAAGATTAGTTAAAGTGATAGAGTCAGAGTCAGCAGGGCGATCAAGACGAATGTTAAAGTCACCGAGAACAAAAGAAGGAGTATAAGACAATGAACAGTGAGACATTAGATCTGCAAGGTCGTTAAAGAAGATACGTGATGGGGCAACTGAACCTGGACGGTATACAATCACAAGTTCCAGAGGGAAATGCGTTGATAATCTGCATATGAGTAATTCGAACAAAGTGTAACGGATGTTTACGTTGATTTTACGTAAAGATATTGGGTGACGAGCAATGGCAATAATACCGCCATGGTAATACGCAGTAGATGTATGAGATGTAATTTGACGAGTTAATTCAACTAGAGAACAACCAGAGCTACATAGACGACGAATAGCAGATCGTAGGAGTCAGAGTGCCAGGATTCGGTAATGCAGAGAATATCGATAGATAATTGATTAAAGATATCAAGGAGCATATCGGCTTTATGAAGAATGGAGCGAGTGTTTAATAGACTAAGACGAAAAGTATGCTTAAGAGCGAGATCGACCAGCGAAGAAGACAAGGGGGAGAGATGGGACGCCATCGAATTTTTGGCCTTGTGTGACAACGTGAAAATTTCCGTTGATTTTACGTGTAGATAAGGATGACTCACCGTTTGTTTCACGTCGATGTTTTTAAATGCGAGCTAAATTGAGCTGGGCAATATCAGAAGTGGAACGGTCAGGAAAGATACGGCAAGTAGATGAAGTGGTAAGAAGTTTAAAACGTTGGGTGAGTACCGAAGAGGCATGTGAACTATGTCGGAAAAAGATTTTTAAGAGTGGAGGGCTGAGATGATTGGATTTAGTGGATTTGTTTAAACGAATAAAGGATACAGGAGCGATATTATTGAAGAGTGATGGGTTATTATCATGAAGAATTGTTGCTAGGATAGACCTGTAAGCAGATACATCATCATCGAGGCGAGATTGTGGACAAGCAGATTCGGAAAGCTTTAAGTTTGATATGATTATACAGCGATCGCGCGAGGGAAAACGATTTCGTGGAAGTGGTGGACAGACAGAGCTGGTGGGAGTCGAGGTAGATGAGCAGATAGAAGTGGAAATGACAGTGGTGCTTGATAAAGAATTAATATTGGTTGGAGCAAGTGTGACAGGAGCGGGGTGTTGAATCGGTTGATCAGAGATGTGACTGGATATGATTTTAAATGAAGGATGTAAATTATTTAGAAGTGTTACGTGGGAGGTAGAGTAAGGAGAATTAAAATAGGTTGGGGCATGAGTGACATGAATGGAGTGTTGAATCAGTTGATCGGAAATGTTACTGGTAATGATTTTGATGGAAGTGTGTAAATTATTGAGAGGTGATACAGGGGAGGTCGTTTAAGAAGTACGTGAGGAGAATAAAGAAGTTTGAGATTTAATGGGATTGGGGGAGGAATAGGAAAGAGGAGGTACGAGATGAAAAACTTTACCGTTAGCATTGTTAGAATGAAAAAGATTAATGGAAGTTTGGTACGTAGTTGAACGAGGGGTGTGTGAGAGAGTAGGTTCAATAATGGGATTATATGATGCGAGGGAAACATCTAAAACAGCATTGGTCTGCGTGGTCTTGTGTGATACAGGAGTAGAGGAGCAGGATAACTGTAGTAGTCGTACTGATGTACAAAAACCGCAAGTGAAATGTTTACGTTTATACACAGAGTGGTCGGATATTTTAACACGAACAAGTTTTCATACATCGCAATCTTTGGAATCGCATCCAACTTCAAAGCTGGTATAACCATCATTGCATTCCGATGTGGAAGATTCTTGATCAGGAACAGGGATCTGAGATCGCGCTTTTTTAGGCATGACCTTTTATCGATAGATTGAGCTCAATCCGCGAGCGTAGCGAGCGGAACTGACAGGAATAATCTGGAACTGACAGGAATAATCTGGAACTGACAGGAATAATCTGGAATTGACAGGAATAATCTGGAACTGACAGGAATAATCTGGAACTGACAGGAATAATCTGGAACTGACAGGAATAATCTGGAACTGACAGGAATAATCTGGAACTGACAGGAATAATCTGGAACTGACAGGAATAATCTGGAACTGACAGGAATAATCTGGAACTGACAGGAATAATCTGGAACTGACAGGAATAATCTGGAACTGACAGGAATAATCTGGAACTGACAGGAATAATCTGGAACTGACAGGAATAATCTGGAACTGACAGGAATTATCTGGAACTGACAGGAATAATCTGGAACTGACAGGAATAATCTGGAATGTATTTACTTTAGATCTCAAACTTTTTTTGCATTGTTTTTTTTGCATCGCGAGGAAAACGGCGAAACTTCACTCGCCATCCGAAACATAGACGGAAATTTTCAAATTGTCCACACCCGTCCAAAAATTCGATGGCGCTCCATCTCTCCTATGTGTCTTCTCCACTAGTCTCTTTCGCCACAGCACACGGTTTCCGCCTCGGTCTCCTCAACACTAGATCTATTCTCAATAAATCCGATCTTATCCTCAACCTATTCACCAAGCAATCCATCGATCTCTTCTGCCTCACCGAATCCTGGCACTCAGATTCCGACGACCTTTCCATTCGCCGTCTGCTCTCTGCCGGTTGCTCCCTAGTCGAATCCGCCCGCCCCCTCAGCTCATGCCCTTCTAAATCCTCTAATCATGGCGGCATCGTCGCATTCGCGCGTCACCCAGCGTCTCTTCGCAAAATCAATCCCGCTTTCAGTCCTTGCTCTTTTGAATTGCTCACTTGTCGTTATTCTAACCCGATCACTCTAGATCTCGCCATTGTATACCGTCCTGGTTCATCAGCTCCTACAGCCTTATTTTTTACCGAACTCGCTGACCTCCTTTCTCATTGTTCTTTGTCCTCAATCCCTTCACTCGTTCTAGGCGACTTCAATATCCGCCTAGACCGCCCCTCTTCCACAGATTCCATCCGCTTCATCAACATTCTATCCAACTACAATTACAAACTAATCTCCACTGCCCCCACACATATACTTGGCGGGGCACTCGACATCATCGCTGTCCCCGATCATTTTGCTGCCCACACCTCACTGTCCATCTCTGATCCTGGTCTATCCGATCACTTTCTTATCACCCTTGATCTCGCTCGCAACCACACCCCTCCTCACACACCTACAATCCTACGTCGCCCTTGGAGAAATCTTGACCTTTCCCTTCTCCGCTCTGCCTTACTCAAATCGTCTCTATCATTACCCACAATAACATATTCATCTCCTCACGATCTCGCCTTTCTTTTCGACTCTGAACTCACATCCACTCTCGATATTCTCTTGCCCTTCAAGTCTCACCCACACCGTCGCTTGCACCGTGCCCCATGGTTTGACATCCAATGCCTACTCTCAAAGCGTCGACTCCGCCATGCTTTTCGAGTCTATCACCGCTCTCTCAGACGCGATTTCCGCTCGATCACTCCGTCTTTCCGTGATTCCTATCTTGCTCTTCGCCGGTCTCATCTCAACCTACTACGTACAAATGCAACTCCTTCTGGCAGCATAAAATACTCACTTCATTCAACTCTAAGACTCTCTGGCATACTTTTAACTCAATCCTGGCTCGTTCCTCTACGCCTTGCAACATCAATGCTAATGATTATTCGTCATTTCTCCAGACTAAAGTATCCACGCTGCTCTCTCACACCCCGGTCTCCATCCTATTCCACTCTGCCCAGTCTACTCTCATCCTTCCCGAACTCTTTCATCTTCTCCCTGTATCACCTACAGAAGTATCATCTGTCCTCATGTCCTTGCCCAACAAAACCTCACCTGCCGATCCCCTGCCTACCCACATATTAAAATCTATATGCTCATCGATATCCCCATTTCTCACAACCTTGTTTAACTCGTCCATCCGCAGTCGTATCTTCCCTTCACACTGGAAATCCGCAATCGTTCGTCCCCTCCTTAAGAAACAATCGCTCGACCCCTCCCTTCCTTCCAGCTATCGCCCCATTTCACTACTCCCTACTCTTTCTAAGCTCTTAGAACGCCTCATCTTAATACAAATCAACGCTTATCTCTCCTCATCCAATCTGTACCCTCCTTTCCAATCCGCTTTCCGCTCTAATCACTCGACAGAAATCGCATGCATAAAAGTGTACAACGACTTACTCATTTCTCGAGACAAGGCTCTATATAGTGTTCTCATCTCCCTGGACCTCTCCTCCGCATTCGACATTGTCGACCACTCCGTCCTCCTTTCTCGCCTTCGTTATGATTACTGCTTTTCTTCCTCCTCCGTAGCTTGGTTCGCCTCATATCTATCCGACCGTTCCTTTCGCGTCTGTTCTAATTCATCATCCTCCCCTCCCATCCCTATTTTTTGCGGGGTTCCACAAGGTTCAGTCCTAGGTCCCCTGCTTTTCTCTCTTTTGCTTGGCGATCTCTCTCCATTTATCAAACCTTACTCCTTTAACGTCATGCAATACGCCGATGACATTCTAATCTATGCTCATGCACCCGCACATCGCATACACGATATCGCCATTTCTGCCTCCAACTGTCTCTCTTCTATCTACAAGCGTCTCTCCAATCTCCATCTCGTTCTAAACGCCGAAAAGTCCAAAATAATGTGGATCCTTCCCCGTAAACCAAGCATATCTCCTCCCATTGTATCTTTTTCCTCATAGATCATCCCTGTAGTCCACAATCTCACTTTCTTAGGCTTCCATTTCGATGATCACCTTTCCCTTAAACCCTTCGTCCGTGACAAGGTCCGCTCGTCTAACTTAATTCTTCGTGACATCCGCCGTATCCGCCCCCTTATCGACTTCCGTTCTTGTATGTCTCTTCTTTCATCGCTTCTTTTCCCTAAAATCGATTACTGCCTTAGCCTTTTCGCCAATTCTCCAAAATCCATCATCCTACCCCTACAACGAATAATCAACACCGCCGTTCGAGTGCTCTTTCGCCTCCGTCGCTTCGACCACACATCCACATATTTTGCCCAACTCTCCTGGCCCACCATCCACATCCGCATCAAACTCCGCCTTCTTCTCATTACTTTTCGTCTCATCGCTGTCGGCTCCCCATCGTTCATCAACCTTCCTTTCTTAGACGATACTCGCCCCACCTCGCTATCGCTTCGTTCCTGTCATACCCTCTTACTCCACGTTCCTAATTACTCCAACAACTACGGTCTCCGATCCTTCCTCGTCGCCGCCTCACTCGCCTGGAATCAACTCCCTCTCGACGTCCGCCGCGCTCCCTCTTTTATCACATTCAAACACCTCCTCCGTTCACACCTTCTCGACGCCTGATTCACAGTTTTGTTTTTGTTGTGGTCATGTAAGCGTGCGCTGGCACGCATTTGCCACGTTAAAATAAATCTTTTTTTATATATATAATTTGAGATATAAAATATATATAATTATATATATCATCACTATATAATTTGATATACTAATCTTTCCCTTGCGTTGTATATAAAATTGCGATGTGAGTTATCTAAAAATGCTCATTTTAATACTGGTCTGTATCAATATATGTATTGTACAAATCATAAGTGTTCTACTGTTACCGAAGTTTACTTAATTATCAGAAAGACAATTTTCAAGCAAGGATCAATAATAGAAGAAACGTTTATACAAATTCTTCCGTGTCCAATATTATACCTACATACGCATAACCCATTGCTGACTTCATTATTCTTAGATGTAAATAGGAAGTAGAGTGCGTAGTCTGTTGCTCAGTTTTTTCTTAGTGTAAGTAGCTGTTTAAGCATTTGATGGCTCACATTGATTACGCGGTATTGGCAGTGTACTGATCGACTCAGCACTAGTGCTGGACGGATATTATCTCAACTTGGCTGTCGTTGATGAACTTTGTCGGTAAGAATATTTATGTTTTAGAAGTTTGGTCAGTAATGAGTGACCGTGGCAGATTGGAAGGATTCTTTAGCTAATCGATCGATTCCATGATAAGGATCTGACTTATCACCAAGACCATTTCATAGGGATGTACGTGTCTGCACTTATCGTAATCATTAGAATCGTTATGTAAAAAACGAGTTTATCGTTGAGAAGCGGCATACGTTATTGACTTTGGTTTCATCCTTTTGTGTGAATTTATTTTGAAATCGTTTTAGGCATTTGAGCTTAGAACGTACATGAGTGAGCTTGTTGTTTAACGTTGTTTATATTAACTTAGAGGTCCACTTTCTCCATAGGGAGTGTCCATATCCGTATATATTGCTCTATACTCTATTTAATATTTGTAGTTCATATTATTATGCTCATTTTGACAACATCTAGGGCATAAGCTCAAAGTTGCCTCACTTGTTAGTCATTAAAAGGGTTATAAATTTTTACCCATTGCCTACAGCAAACCACTTTTGTGGTTTCCGTTGCCTTTTATCGGAATAGCTCATAACAGGTTGTTTCAATTGTTAAAAATACGTTGTCCAAATGATATAGTTCTAGTGCGATCTAGAACTACACAGTTCTAGGTGGTGGAATTAAAGACTTGAGTCCTCTGATACACATGCAAAAACATTTTGATGTATGAACTTGTATTCAATTATAACAATATCAAGGATATGTCTGATTCAAATCCGATGATAGTCTAATCGCTTTCCGTATTTTAAAATGGTCTACGTCTAATAGTGATTTCGAACCTAAAATGTCTGATAATTCATTAATAATTATATCTAAAAGATAATACTCACTTAATTATACAGAATGCGTATGTGTTACGTACACACCATAAATCTTACGTATATTAAAAACCCTAAGTCAGAAGTCTAAAAAATGTCGACCGGGGACTATCTTTACCTAAAAAAACCAAGTTCGCCAATTTGATATTCAATTAGATTATTTGTTCAAATTGTGAATGACCAGGTAAAACCACTGCTTCTATTATTTTGAGGCGTCTGTAAAATATTGAAATATTTAAACTGAGCAATGGAAAGCAAAAATGCTTCAAAACTATTCAATATATTGAATTGTCGAATACATCTGTTCTGGTCTTTCGAACTAATTTGCTTCACTGACTAATTATCCAGTTGAGAAAATTATCTGCGATACAATATATACTTTTATGAACCTTTGATATTTTAAAAATACTGCGATTTTAATCGTGGTCTTAAAGGACTTTTTATTGTATGACTTCTAGTAATCAAAAATGCTGCATTTTACATGCCACTTTTATCAAGCATCTAGTTCCTTTTTAAAATGATTCAACATGTGTTACATATCTATATATGATATGAATATATCATATATAGCTCGATTCTAGTATTGAATATTTTGTCAACAAAATAAGCGGTTCAACGACTGTGTTCAAAAGCCAATCTCCCCGTTGACTAATATTTTATGTGATTGAATTATATTCGTGTATCACCGTTTGCTAGTTTTAAAAGGTATTTTACCCACGAGAACTGTAATAATTTTAGAAACTAATTACAGAACTATAAGAAATAAATTATTAAAGTTCTCGCTTAAGTAAAATGCCTTTTAAAACATTAATCTTTTATATTTCGCTATTTAATGAAATATCCCTCAAAACAGACAAATAATACAAATTTATTTAATGTGGCAAATGCGTACAAGCTGTACGCTTACAAGTCCACAAACAAAAATGAGAAAGTCAAGCAGTTAAATTGTTCAGATGGGATCGGATTTGTCGTTTGAAGCACTGCAGGGAAGTTGATTGGCGTATATGAATGGGCAGATGATTCCACGATAGAGGAGCAGCCACCAGGAAGGAGCGGAGTCCAAAGGAGGTAGAGTAGTTTGGGACATGTAAAAGAAGGGAATTACAGGAACGCAAGGAGCAGTAAACAGGACGAGAATTATCAAGAAAAGGAAGGTTGAGAAATGAAGGGGTATGAAAAGTTACAAGGCGGAAAGCAACGATAAGAAGACGAATTTGAACACGACAATAAATTGTAGGCAAATCGAGAGAAGCAAGATGGTAGGATGTGTGATCAAAACGACGAAGACGGAGGAGAATTCGGACAGCTGCGTTGACGATGCGTTGTAGGGGAAGAAGAGTGGATTTAGGTGAGTTGGAAAATAGACTAAGACAATAATCGAGTCTAGAAAAAAGGAGAGATGATTTGAGAGTCATACAAGAAGGAAATCTATCAATCTACGAACTTGACGGAGGTTGCGGAGTATCAAGGTAGATGAGCGTACTTTATCTCTAACGAAAGGTTTAAGTGAAAGTCGGTTGTCAAAATGGAAGCCTAGGAAAACGAGATTATCAACGATAGGAAGAATTGTAGAATTTAATGATACGTAGGGAGGTTCGAAGCCGAGGCGTCGAGGTAGGATCCACATAATTTTGGATTTATCAGGATTCAGAGAAAGGCGAAGGGAAGAAAGATGATTGGAAATTGAGACAAGACAGTCGGAAGCAGAAACACTAAGATCGCGAATACGATAAACAGGTGCATGAGCATAGATGAGAATGTCATCAGCATATTGCATAACATGGAAGTTAAATTTATGAGAAATCGAAGACAAATCACCAAGAAGAAGAGAGAAAAGTATAGGGCCTAATACGGAGCCTTGCGGAACACCGGACGGAATGGACGAAGGATGGGAGAGAGAAGAGTTAGAATATACGCGAAATGTACGGTTTGATAGATATGAAGAAAACCATGATACAGTGGGTAAAGAGAAGCCATAATCATGACGAAGGCGATGGAGAAGAATCGAGTGATCGACGATGTCAAAAGCAGACGATAGATCAAGAGAAACTATGACACTACATAATTTATGATCGCGCGATATGAGTAAGTCGTTATAAACTTTAAGACATGCAATTTCGGTAGAGTAATTAGAGCGAAAAGCGGCTTGGAAGGGAGGAAATAAGTTAGAGGAATAGAGATATGTATTAACTTGCTTAAGAACGAGACGCTCAAGGAGTTTAGAGAGGGTTGGGAGAAGTGAGATTGGACGGTACGAAGATGGTAGTGAAGAGTCGAGAGATTGCTTTTTGATGATAGGACGAACAGTGGCGCATTTCCAGATGGAAGGAAATGTACAGCTACGGATGGACGAGTTGAACAATGTGGTTAGGAAGGGTAAGATAAAAGTGCAGATATTTTTAAGTAAGTGAGTGGGAATTGGGTCAGAAGGAGAGGTTTTATTAGGTAATGACAGCAGAACCGAAGAAACTTCATCAGACGAAACGGGAAGAAGGTGGAATAGTTCTGGGAGGGAAGTATTTAAAGATAAGAGTGGGTACAAGGGGGCTATGGGTAGTAGGGAAAGTAAATTAGATAGCTTAGTTTGTAGATAAGAAGAAAATTCATCAGGATTTATATTACAAGGGGTAGATGATCGTGAAAGAATTGAGTTTAAGATTTTCCAATGAGATTTCGAGTTGGAAGATGACTCGAGTTGATTTCGCCAAAAGAGAGTACGTTTAGTACGTATAAGAATGAGATGTGAACGGCGTTGAGAAAAGTAAGAATCACGAAGATTTGGAGGGAGTGAGTTGGGTGAACGTTTAAGAAAGCGTTTATACATACGAAAAGAGTGACGGAGTCGACGCTTAGAAAGACTACAGTCAGAATCGAACCAGGGAGCATGGCGCAAGCGCTGGGAACGTCGAAGTCGACTAGGTAGAAGGTTATTGAGGATCGACGTAAGTTCAGAATCAAACAGAATGCAGAGATCATCGGGAGAGAGATAGTTAAGAGGAAGTGAAAAGAGTGAAGAATTGAGTAAGGCTGTGCAGAGAATAGGGATATCGAGAAGCTTCCAGGGTCGACTTGGTGTAGATAATGGTAAAGGCGGAGAAGGAGGATGGGGACAAACATACTAACTTTTATTAAATTTTTAAGTAACTTGGAAAGCTTCTCAGAATTGCAATAAACTGCAAGCTGATTAGTTATATTCTTAATAAAACCAATATTGATGATAAAAAGTAATATAGATATGAACATTAAATATACATCAATTAAATATATATGTTATAGTAACTACAGTGCTTCAAACGACAAATTCGATCCCATTTAAACAATTTATCTGCTTGACATTTTCATTTTCGTTTGTGGACTTGTAAGCGTACAGCTTGTACGCATTTGCCACATTAAATAAATTTGTATTATTACAGCGTCTAATAAAAAATCAATCGTCAAATTTTATCAGAGGAAATACGTCATTAGCATATATTTGGGCCCACTGTTATGTTGGATCAAAAGATAAGGCCCTACCAACGCAGATTAAATTTATAATCAAAAATGATTTCGATTAAATTTGCAAAATAATATTAAATATCATTTTGAAATACACGAAGGTGGAGATTACAACATAAAAGTGTTACAACTGTTAATGTTCTGCGCCTTCTATTGTTTCAGTCTCTTCATTGTCCGCCATTGTGAGCGGCTTCATGACTTCCTCCTTCTTTTTTGTCTTTTCGATGGGATTACCGAAGCTGCTTTTCTTACCATTCACTGTCTCGACTTTCGCATCCTTTTTCGGTTTTTCTGATTCGATTATCTTCTTACGTTTTATGTCGTTCTTTTCACTCGACGCCGATTTTCCGTTCATATTCTCTTTCCTCCCCACTTTCTTTGATCGCTTTCTGTCTGATTTGGATTTCCGCTTGGATCCTTTTCGCGCTTTACTGCTGCCAGTCGCCGCCGAGCGGACGTCACTTCTTTCTTCAGTCCCCGTCATCATCGTCTTTTCGTCGGGGGCTTCGCTCTGCTTCTCGCCTGACCCCTTCCTGTTTTTGCTCTTTTCGGCCTTGGGGCAAAACATCACGCCGCTCGTTTGTTCTGAGTAAACTTGACTCTTACAAAGATCCCTGTATTTATTCGTCAAGTGCATCTCTACATTGCACATATTTTTGTTTTTCGGCTTTATCACTTTGATAAAACAAGATGTATGCGGACCTTTGCCGATCCTGCAGTAACTTGCTAAAGTCCTTGTACAGGTCCACAACGTCATCGTTAATAGTAAACCAACGAATGACGGGGTCGTTGTTCTTAGATCCGTGTGGTATCTGTGCACAGGGCACTTGCAGCCTGGCATCACAGATGTAGTGACCAAACTTCGGACAGAACCCCTCGTGGCTGACTATCGCGTGGAGTATATATTCAGTGGGTAACGAGGGTTGTACGCAATAATCATACATATTTAGATGTTCTGGAATAGCTACCTTTGTCATGAGCTTTGAAGTAACAATGTCACGGCTGCAGTCCCGAGTACTTGCGTCAAACACATTCGAGTAAGGACATGGCTCGATTCCGAAGCACAGTAAGGAGATTATTAACATTGACGGAAGTGATGTTTCATGGTGTAAACATACTTCTTATTGCGGGAAGTATGTTTACACCATACTTCCCGCAATGGATGCACATGAAACCGTCAACCATCTCATCACCAAACCTCTTTTGCACAAAGGCATTTAGATCGCACTCATCTGGATAGTCAGTTTTCCATTCGGGATGTGGCTGTGGGATTGAGTTAGCGTTTTTGACTTTCATGGCCCCGCCCAATCTGGTACCAAGACAGAGATCGAAACTCACGTCTTCTGATCGAGTCACTGCGTCACAGTGAGTGCATCGTAGGGTATTACACACCGTAAACGAGAAGAGGTCATCACAACCGGGTAGTAGGTCAAAAATAGAGAGCAACATCTCATGTGCGTCATGTTGTCTAAGTTTCTCGAGTGGGGTCAGGTCCAGTATACCCCGTAGGGCTCTCTTGACTGTGCCCTGTTTACTATTTGCATGTTCTAATATGTCGGCGAGGCAATTCATATGTCCCAAAAATGTAACGACGCGGTTTTCAATGTCAGTAGGCGGGTGCGTAACCGTACGATATTGCCGATTTCGTTTTCTGATTGCTTTGACTGTGAATCGTTTTACGCCAAATGCTTGATTGTCAATTGATTCCAATTTTTTCCTAATGCAATTAAGAATCTCGCTGAAAGCGTGTTGTGTGCGAACATGGATCATGAACATATCGAGGCAAAAGAGGGACCTCAGGATAGCGTTCAAAAAACAACTGTTGCCTATATTGGGGAAACCGATAGGACGTGAATGACTTTGCGATACAATTCGTTTGGATGGCGCGTGTTGGCTTTCTGCGTCGCTGTAATGGCCATTATTTCGTGAATAAAATTCCTCCGTTAAGACTAAGTGGTTTGGAGACGGATGAGAGATTGTCAGGTCATCGACACATTTCGCCATATTAAGAGGCGAACCTTCGCTGTAACCCTGATTGAGACCTTCCTGCTGTTGTTTTTTGGATGGAATGGAAAGGTCTTTTGGAATGGAAGATTCATTAACTTTTTCGAGTTCTTCTGCTGTCAGGAATACGTCAGTGGTCAGATGGATCATCTCATTATCTTCCCTGTCAGTAAGTTTTTCTTTAAAGGTGCACAGTTCTTTGTCAACCATATCTTCGATGCTACCTTGTTTTTGTGACTTTTGCATCTCATCTTGGCTGCTTCGAAAAATCGTACGAGCGGTTCATGGTTTACCTGAGGGCGTCCCCATGAACTAGACGAGTAGGATATTCCTAGTGAGGCCAATAGCGCGCGGACGTATGACGCATAAGGGCCACTGAGGTACGTTGGAACAACTTGGTAACCGCTACGCTATAGGGAATACCCCGAACTTTACTAACATTACCAGCGATACGTCTAATTAATTGTTCGCCCTTGACATTCCAACCTCCAAACACCTTAACAACAGCGGGTGTGAACACATAACCATGGGCCTCCATACGCGCTTGGTATTTTCGATCCTTAACATTGGCAGCATATGCCGCTGCTGCGTAGCCTTCTGAAATAGCAGCTTCTGCCAGGAAACCACTCTGTTGTGGGTGCGTAGCTGCAAAATCCACCGCTTCTGGGGGTCTCCATGTATCAAGATATCGGTTGGTCTTTCACGAAGATCAGGCAATAATCTCTGTGGTTCTAGCGAGACGTGCATTCGAGCATTCTGCGCCGCATGGAATAAAACATCTCGAATGCCATCATGACGAAGGCCTCGATGTCCCCCGTATTGACATGTGAGCGCGTGCAGACCATAAATATCCGATGAACGAAGGCAACGGTCGCACCGATGTTTCTTTGGGAAAATGGCTAGTCCCAACCATAGACGCACGAGGATACAAAATTGTGGCGGCGTTAGATCTACTCGTTGGATTTGACAGGGGGTTACTTGCAGCCAGGCACTTGCATGTGGTCTTGCCATTGCGAGTAATTGCGCTCTATCAAATTGGTTCGCTTGACAGAGCAAGCATTCATGCGACTTCTTATCGACCATAAATGACATTCGTGATTGTTTTGTGTTGGCAAAAGGTTCAAACTTATTTTGTAACATACTGACATCCGACTCACAGTGTCATCATAACCTACGTACTCTCTGGGGTCGCGCGATCCATTCCGTGCAACCGACAATATGCTAGAGATATACGCGCAAAATGAGTGCTTCTCTCCACTTCGCAGACCGAGTCCTCCAAGGTTTAGAGGGAGCGCAACTTGTTGTCGAGTGGCCTCATTTAATTGAGTCGCTGTTATTCGCTCAAAGGCTTGCATGACTTCCTGGTCAAACCTGTGTAAAAAACTTTCCATTACTAGGGGTGGAATTGTACGGTTGAAATGATTGATCTTTGGGCCGGCGACACAATGACGCAACAGCAAATATGCAATCTGCGGATCTGGAAGCGAAGAAACATCGTCGATTGCTTGTTTTAGCTTGGGGAAAACTTGCTCGTGCAGGTTTGAGTTTACGAAAATATCGTCACCAATGGGTGTTCCAAGCACATGAAAATTACATGTCATATTTGCAGATGGACGTTCTGTGCACAGCGAAATGCACTTCCGAACAGCTACCGGATCACCGGTAACTTCAGTCTTTGCCCAATTTAAGTTCAGGTTCAAAACGTGGAACGCCTTCTCTAGTTTGTTGAGGGTATTAGCCACAGCCTCAGGGTTGCCTCCAACGATGCCGTCATCGAGGTACCAGCAGTTAACTTCGATTCCCTCACTATCATTGGGCTGGGTAATCACCTTCTGGATCGCTAAAGAGAAAAGAAAAGGTCCCAAAGGATCGCCTTGTTGAACTCCCTGCTCTGATATTAGAGGTTCCATGTTTCCAAACCTTAGATTTGATGGCTTGTCGTAACACCAGCTAACCCATGGGTAAATCTCTGGGGTGAGATCAAACACCACGTCTTGCATTGATGATCGGTTGACACAATTGAATGCATTGGTCATATCCGTCTTGGCCAAAACCCAATCAAGTCGGTTTCTATACGATGTGTGAATCCTTCGTACTTTGTGTATTATTGTTTCAATGGCGTTAGGAGTCGAGACACCAAGTTGTGTCGGGCGGAGAATCCGTGCAAAGCTACCTATCAGCTTCATACAGATACATTTGGCGCAAAGTCGACGCAGCGTCTCACTTGAAGCAATTGGCCGAACCCCTCCATCTATTTTAGGCACTCCTATCAATGCTACTCCAGCTAACCACGGCGCAAGCTCAGTTGGGAGCAAGCCCCGCCAATTAGTGGTCGACAAGCTGTGTAAGCCTCTCCAATAAGTTGCCCCCACAATCCGCTGCAATCATGTCCTGCAAATGTTCAGGACGCCACCCTAAGCAACCTGGTGAAGTTGACGGTTGAAATGACTAGATGGATCTCCACACAAGGTCTCGGTCTACTTGTACAGCGTCACTTATATCACTGCATCGCTGAACATCCGGATACATTAACGGAAATTCACCTTGGACACTGACGGGGTGTAATTGAACCAATCGTTCTCTCACTTCCTGCGAAGCGTCACAAAGATCGTTTGACGTCAGCCGCCGCACTGCCTTACCATAGTTTCCTCTCCTAGCAATAGTGATCACCTCCGATACTTTGCCACACCTGTTTGTGCTCCTTGAGTATCTCTTATCTGCTAAAGAACCTGCGAGATCGGTAATACAGGAATTTGCGAACATGTTCAGATGTTCGCTAATAGCTTTTAATGCCTCTCGTGAACGTAACCGGTCTTGTTGGGTTGCTATCAGGTGAAAGCATAACTTTGGCATACTCAATAATCGAACCCATGAAGCAATATTGTTCCTTGTAAGAACCGCTTTAATCGCATCAGCGAATAACAGTGCAGCATGTGTACGGGTGCTCCATGGAAGTCGAACAACCGTTTGAACCGGAGCAGACCAAACTTTTGCCAATGCCGAGATATCATCATTATGAGAGTCTTGTTCACTCTGGTCTGCATTCACTCCAACGAGGGACTTCGACGTATCTGAGCAATACGTTGCAATTTGTCCAGTCAGATTAAACACGCAACTCGTACAGACCCACTTGGGAATCGTCTAGGACTGCTTCTTTGTAAAGCCAACACAGGAAAGGTGAAAATAATTCCCGCAAGCGTGACATTGCGTTATACGCTTCCGGTTGCGAACCTCTACAAATATGGCACATATTAAAATTAACTTGAGAAATGAACACGCCATTAGAAATTGTAGGGTGTGAGGCGGAGTGAGCTGACGTAATTGATGATGGAATCAAATTGTTACCCGTTCTGTCCATTGTCGATCTGATAAATCTGATGGGTTTTTGCAGGATGTACTTGTTCTGTTCTTGATCTTTTCTTGATCTTTAACTATGTTCTTGATTGTGTATATTAATTGTATGTTATTTAGTTCGCGTTAGTTGTAAGTAGTTCGCGTTAGTTGTATGTAGTCGTTAGTTGTAAGTAGCGAGCGGATGTCGTCGATGGTTGTCGATGGTTGTCGTTAGTTGTCGTCGAAGGTTGTCCTTGGTTGTCGTCGAAGATTGTAGTTTGATTGTTTTACAATTGTATGTTATTATATTGTAATTTGTGTATGTTTATTAGAAACCAAAATTGTTTTAAGGTAATTTTTTAAGGAAACCAAAATTGTTTTATATTAAAGATCCGGTAAATATCTAATATCCGATATAAATATTATACCGGATATTAAATATCCGGTATAATATTTTACCGGATCTTATTTAATAAGACGACAGTCTCATTTAATCTAATTGGCAATAAAGCAAGCGAATCGAGTGATTATCAGCAAACATTAAAAAGGACCGAAAGGTGAAACGTAGATATAAAATAAGTAGCTGATGATGTCTACCAATTTCGGACCCTAACTCCTCTACCCAACATAGCAGCGGGGCCAAATACATGCTAATGATGTATTTCCTCTGAAATAACTATCTAGTATCTTATTCTAATGCAAAGTATATGTTTTATTATCCATCAATAAAAATTTGCCACTTAAGAGTTCAAATTTATTCTTTATTTTATTGTGTTGATTTATATATTTTACTATTTTCTGCTTGATGTTATTTTTATAGTAACCTAGTTTAAAATATGTATCTATTAAATTATTTAAATGATTTTGAAGAAAGCCAATATCATTACATATTGTTGCAATTCTTAAAATTTCATTATTTAATGTATTATATTTTATATTATATGGTATGCATGAATGCTCATGCAAAAATATGTTTCTTGTAAATTTAAATATGTCATCTTTACGATATAAATTAATAGTAGTTTCAGTTAATGTTACTTTAATGTTCATTTCTAGATATACACCTTCTTTATCATCAATATTGGTTTTGTTAAGAATAAGGCTTTCCGCATAAATTTGTTCACTAATTGAATAAAAATTATTAGAATTAAATACACATATATCATCAATGTTATTTTAAACTCGAAAAAATCCAGGCATACTGTGATATTTCTGTTAGCGCTTAAACATATTTCAAAAGTTTTTTAAACATCTTTAAACCAGTTCTATTTGAAGATCATCCATTTAAGCTTTGGAAATTTTCACTTATAATTTTGTAAATTTACAGGGACGAAGAAGAAATAAGTTTTTTACTCCAAAAATACATGCATAATGTCGATAGCTCATGCTATCATCTGCATCAGGAAATGGCAAGCAGTTTATTCAAACACAATTGTGTTGGAATAAAAAAACTGCTATGACTTTATGTTATTGTTGTGTCATCTAAAATGATCAATAGCGCTGAGTTGAGAAACTCAGCGCTTTTGAGCTGAGAAATTCTCAACTTATTTGAAACAGCGGACACTGATGTCAATGTTTTTCGCTGTATACAAATACAATACAAATAACATTTATTTAATGTGGCAAATGCGTACAAGCTGTACGCTTACAAGTCCACAAACAAAAATGAGAAAGTCAAGCAGTTAAATTGTTCAGATGGGATCGGATTTGTCGTTTGAAGCACTGCAGGGAAGTTGATTGGCGTATATGTGAAGTCTTTGTCTACAAATGTCGAATTTAATAACGCTGTAATAAAAAGTATCCTTTTTATAAAAATCCATTTATTCTTATAAATGCATTTTATGATATTCATTTATTCTTATAAAAAGTATCTTTTTTAAAATAAACAATTTGACACTAATAAATCGAATTAAAATTTAAATAATTTATAATTTATACCTCATTACATAGTAAAAATTTGAAATTTCCTGATTAGGACAGCATGAACGGTTGAGATATTGTTCGAGCACTTGGAATATAAAATTAATTTATTCGTTACCGTGAATTTATAATTCTTTAGATATTAAATAACAAGAAAACTTAGCGGCACCATTTTAGAAAAAATTAGGATTACGAACAAATATGAGTTTATCTACAAAAAGAATAGAATAAGATCGATGACTTAATATCCGTTAAGTCAGCGATCTTATAATATTTACGATCTTATAATAGTCAGCGATCGTTAATATTTACGCTGACTTAATATCCATTAAGTCAGCGCAAATCCTCATTCAGTCCGTCGTATATACGGGCAGCGCAAGAGATTCCCTTGTTGTCTAAAAATTCTGCGTCTTCACGCGACTCCATATTCAGAGGAGTGCCCGCCTCACCGTGCCGATCGCGGTCATCTTGCTGTAGACAGCACTCGCAGTTACATGAACGCCACAACCATCCACAGACTGAGAATTTTCTTCCCTGCTTAGATCCTCGTATGAAGACCCCATGTTTGAATTTTCATCGCCGTCTTCGAAAAAGCGGCTCTCCGACCTTGTGAAGGATAAGTTGGGCCGACTAATGGTCGTGACATCGACCCATTCGCTTTCTCCCTCGTTAACTAGCATTGCTCGACGTTTTTGCATTTATATATTGTCTCCGATGTCAAATAAGTTTGCTGGCCTTCCCATCACTATCTCTCGCGGTTGCTGTTGCTCGTTGCTGGATTGTTTTGCGCTGTCCACTGACTATAGAGTTGGAAGCTTCGAGCCCTTTATAGCTGGTCCTTCGGGGTTGCACCTTCCATAGGACGAAGAACGATATTTTATTCAGCTCCAGTTTCGGTTAAATTCGTTGGAAGAACATGTTTCTCAATGATGGGTTTATTTCTAGAGAGTAAATTAGAATTTATTTTTAAAATGCACGACGTAATTCGCTTTAGTAACTCTATTAACTCTATTAAAACTTCTAGATATCACTGATCTTTGGTAAACTTTTTAAGAGTAATACTTTTGGTTATTTTTTGAAATGCGGGAAAAGTGGCGTAAGAAGAGACAACGGAGACTGAAGAGGAAGCGCCGGAAGATGCGTCAGCGATCAAAGTAACCTGACAAAGCATAAGCCGAAATACTTGTATCATTATTATGTGTTTTTGCTTTAAAAAATTTACTCAAATTATTCTCTTCTCTTTAATGTTTTATATACTTTAATCTAAATAATCTTTAATTTAAGCGTGCTAGCTCAATAGAAATCTCAATACAATAATAAAAATATAATTACAAATTCCGTTAACAAGTAGTAGTGGTCATGTCAAAACTCAAATAAGCATAAATAATTAATTATTATATAGTCTTATAACAATTATTTAATATTTATTATAATAATTTTTTATTTTTTTTTATTTTTTTTAAATATATTATTAATTACAACATATGGTTCCCTCAAATGGGCCAATATACATTTAACATTGTTATGTATTATTATTTATTCTAAAACATTAGAATCATCCATCCGTTCGGATCCACGACTATATGGGTGACCCCTAGTCGACCGGCACCCTCTGATTGCATGTGAGGCAGCACGACACAGCAGCAAACTTATGGACCTTCTGAGGCCACACAGGCATTCAGCATAGCTTTTATTCCCACGTGATGAACGCAATCGAGCAATTGTCCTGAGCAAAACTATGGCGTCGGGTCCCGCAGCACCAGAAGCCGTGAACACAAGCGGCATAAATCTAATCCTTTCGATATCGATGATACGTTCCGCGTATTTTGATCTTTTTCTCGCTTCATGAAAATCAAATGCAGCTTTTCTCGTAGACGCACACGATGGAGCAAAATGGTTGAAAACCGTAGCGTCAAAGAACGTTCGCTCATATCTGGCGTCAGAAAGCTCAATGCAGACGATGTCGAGTCGCGCGTCGTCACTTCGACAAGTGACCCGATGATCAAAACAGTGATCACTATCTACCCGTTGTAATATCGGTTCGACACCAACCCCAGTACACACCTGTGATATTTCGGTGGCCAAGAAATCGCGTAAGGCGTTATGCCTTGTTATTACAACACCTCCTCGCTTGCACGAAAGCAAATGTGGGAGTTTCGCATCATCACCACACACACTTGTCCTTGGGAATCCCGATAGGGTCAAAGCCATATTGCAATGCAAGAGCATCTCTGAATTCATGTGGACACAAATGACTGAATTCAGCTTTCACTGGAACTGCACTAATCTAAGAGGAAGCACCCTGTCCCAGTGCAAATTCCAGGGCTTGCTGCATTGAGGCGGGTAAGATTGATCGAATGTATGCCAAACGCTCATCCACAACTTTTTGTCGTTCTTGATTCAACTCTTTTGTCAAGTTATTCTGAGCATCCCTGAGAAGATCACCTTGTAGCCCACTATCAAATGTTTTACAAAATTTTTTCGAGCTTTCGAACTCGGTCAAAGCTGCGCTTACTGGATCAACAATGCCCATTCCACCCTTTGAAATTGGTGACGAAATTAACGCGTGCATAACTGAGTTTAGATCTTGATCGATCTCATAAAGTGTGTCCATTTCCATTGTATTGACTTATTGAATCCTGAGAAAGCAGCATGGGGATCAAATCGTGATACAGTAGATATACGAGAAACAAGCTCAGTCCACTTTAATATTTTAATTTTTGTAATTTCCTTTACAAATTCGCCTGAGCCAATTGGCGCAACAAGCACCTCGATGCCATCGAACCGTGTCTCAATGTCTGCGGGAAGTGGATACACCCCTTCGGATTGCGGATGAAGGAGCATCTTGGTTTTGCTAGGGTTCACATTATATCCGGAATTTTGGTCCTTGGATTTTGAGAAGTTGCCATACACGCAACAGATCCTCAGGCAAACCTACAAAATTCGCATCGTCAGCAAACCAACGCTGAACAATGTTTGGCACGACTTGCTTGATCATACTTATCAATGGTAAGGATGCCATTGCGAAGGCAGCCATGGCTAAGGGATCTCCCTGGGTTACTCCCTCGCACGATGCTAAAGATCCACCACCAAGTACCAGTTCTGCGTCGCCCGCATAAATGTTAGATAAGGACTGTGCTAGCCCAGGGCAAGTGTGTTTGATATTGTGTAGCATAACATTTCGATTGACAGAGTTGAACGCATTCTTAGCGTCGACAGCGAGAAGTCCATAGCTCTGGTTAGAAGAATACGTATCGCGAAGCGAGTGAATCGCAAAATCGATCCCATTTCGCTGGGATGCGCAAAGTTGGACAATCCCGGCTACGTCTTGAAGATCATCTTTGACGCAGGACAATATGGTTTTACTGACAATGCGGCGAACAACCTCTGATACACCAATCGGTCTAATTTTCTCATTATTCTTTGGTATTGATATCAACCGGCAAGCAGTAAACGCCTCTAACATCCGAGGGCTGAGTTGAATAGTGCTAAGGCTCACTGCAAAATTTGCCAAAGCATCCGCTAGAGCCTTGGAATGCACGGAGAAGCTATTCAAGAGTTGTCTCCAAGCCATCGCATCCAGCCCTGATGGGCCAGCTCCACCTGAGGTTTTGTTGGCCGCTCGGATGATAGCTTCCCCATCTATGACAGAGAAGAGCGAAGGATGATGCTCTCTAACATTCGGCAAATCTCGTTGTAATAAAGCGGACGCATCAGCATCTGCGGCTGTTGGGTGTAGATTCTGCAGGTGTTCACGTACAGTCAAACCATCGACAATCGAATCAGGATCTAGAATGCTCGACTGTTGGTTCTCTTCCAATATGGCAGTCGCCGCTGACAGCTTTCCACTTGTGACCAACTTGACATAGCGCTTTATCCAATCATCAGTACGTGGGCTCGAACGCATAGGCATGCAACGTCGCTGTAATATTCTTGCCTCATTGAAAACATCGACGAATCTGCCATTTTTCCATAGTCTGATTCTGCGCTCCAGTGCTTTTCGGATCTCGGACACCTTTCTAGATGGAAGACGTTGCAAAACGCACCGGGACAAAATAGTGGCCTTTTTAAGTGCAAACATATCATGGTTATCAGCTTCGGCTGCAATCTGATAGAGGCTAGCAAGCATTTCAACGAATTCATTCGACGCAGCACATCTTGGGAGTCGCATCGCACTAGGCCTCCATTGTATCACCACATCATAAATCGCCTGAAGTGAAAGAGACTGCCTATCAACAGGGTCGTGCAAGTTATCTACAATTGGATTATCAGTTGTCCGTGTACTGCCACTATCAGTAAGGGGATTCAAATCCGCCACTCTACCTACTGGTTCAGCAGCAGAGGTTAAACACACTGTCTGAGGTCCAATATGCACGCTATTGTTACATGCAGGTGCACGGCAATTAACGCAAGGAGTTCCTGCCTTCGCACATTTGCAACCTTTGCACTTTCCTTATGGACCCACATCCACAGCATAGCCTCTGGTTAGACGGTATTCCTTTGGGCATACAAGGCGACGTTCAATTGTTAGTTTCGATTGTCTTTGTGTCACAAAGTAAGTTGTAATCTTCCGCGCGAGTGCTCAACCCGGGAGGTACCCTGTGTGTACGACCTTACGTCATCTGAAACGCAGTCCTCTGAAACGCGGTCCTCTGAAACGCAGTCCTCTGAAACGCGGTCCTCTAAAACTAAGTCCTCTGAAACGCAGTCCTCTGAAACGCAGTCCTTGTAATATGCTAGAACAGTTATAAATTTTCTTCAATTTGTATTAATAATAATACAAATTTATTTTGTATTATCTAAACCAATACCATCTGAAGTGAATAATACAAATTTGTTTAATGTGGCAAATGCGTACAAGCTGTACGCTAACAAGTTCACAAACAAAAATGAAAAAGTTAAGCAGATAAATTGTTTAAATGGGATCGGATTTGGGGTTTGAAGCACTGCAGGGAAGTTGATTGTCGTATATGAGTGGGCAGATGGTTACACGATAGAGGAGCAGCCACCAGGAAGGCGCGGAGTCCAAAGGAGGTAGAGTAGTTAGGGACATGTAAAAGAAGGGAATTACAGGAACGCAAGGAACAGTAAACAGGACGAGACTTATGAAGAAAAAGAAGGTTGAGAAATGAAGGTGTATGAAAAGTTACAAGGAGGAAAGCAACGAAAAGACGAATTTGAACACGACAGTAAATTGTATGCAAATCAAAAAAGCAAGATTGTAGCATGTATCATCAAAACGACGAAGACGGAGGAGAATTCGGACAGCTGCGTTGACAATGTGTTGTAGGGGAAGAAGAGTAGATTTAGGTGAGTTGGAAAATAGACTAAGACAATAATCGAGTCTAGAAAAAAGGAGAGAAGATATGAGAGTCATACAAGAAGGGAAATCGATCTATCTACGAACTTGACAAAGGTTGCGGAGTATCAAGGTAGATAAGCGTACTTTATCTCTAACGAAAGGTTTAGGTGAAAGTCGGTTGCGAAATGGAAGCCTAGGAATACGAGATTATCAACGATAGGATTAATTGTGGAATTTAATGATACGGAGGGAGGTTCGAAGCCGAGGCGTCGAGGTAGGATCCACATAATTTTGGATTCATCAGGATTCATAGAAAGGCGAATGGAAGAAAGATGATTGGAAACTGAGACAATACAGTCGGAAGCAGAAACACTAAGATCGTGAATACGATAAACAGGTGCATGAGCATAGATGAGAATGTCATCAGCATATTGCATAACATGAAAGTTAAATTTATGAGAAATCGAAGATAAATCACCAAGAAGAAGAGAGAAAAGTATAGGGCCTAAAACGGAGCCTTGTGGACACCGGACGGAATGGACGAAGGATGGGAGAGAAGGAGTTAGAATATACGCGAAATGTACGGTTTGATAGATATGAAGAAAACCATGATACAGTGGGTAAAGAGAAGCCATAATCATGACGAAGGCGATGGAGAAGAATCGAGTGATCGACGATGTCAAAAGCAGACGATAGATCAAGAGAAACTATGGCACTACATAATTTATGATTGCGCGATATGAGTAAGTCGTTATAAACTTTAAGACAGGCAATTTCGGTAGAGTAATTAGAGCGAAAAGCTGCTTGGAATGGAGGAAAAAAGTTGGAGGAATGAAGATATGTATTAACTTGCTTAAGAACGAGACGCTCAAGGAGTTTAGAGAGGGTTGGGAGAAGTGAAATAGGACGGTACGAAGATGGTAGTGAGATGTCGAGAGATTGCTTTTTGATGAGAAGACGAACAGTTGCGCATTTCCAGATGGAAGGAAATGTACGGCTACGGATGGACGAGTTGTGGTTAGGAAGGGTAAGATAGAGGATACTTCCCTTCTGGAAGGGAAGTATTTAAAGAGAAGAGTGGCTACAAGGTGGCTATGGGTTGTAGGGAAGGTAAATTAGATAGCTTAGTTTGTAGATAAGAAGAAAATTCATCAGGATTTATATTACAAGGGGTAGATGATCGTGAAAGAATTGAGTTTAAGATTTTCGAATGAGATTTAGAGTTGGGAGATAACTCGAGTTGATTTCGCCAAAAGAGAGTTATTTAGGATGTTCGTAATTTTAGAATCAAACAGAATGCAAGATCATCAGGAAAGAAATAGTTAAGAGGATGTGAAAATAGTGAAGAATTGAATAAGGCTGGGAAGGGAATAGGGATATCGAGAAGTTGACAAAATCGACTTGGTGTGGATAATGATAAAGGCGGAGCAGGATGGGACGAGTAAGGGTAGGAGTGACAAGTAAATGATCGGACAAACCAGGATCAGTAATTTATAGAGGTATTGTCATTGAGGCAGTTAGAAACAGCAATGATATCGAGAGCACCGCCGATAATATGAGTTTTGTTTGTTGAAAGTAATTATAGTTAAAATCTTAAAAAAGATTAGTTAAAGTGATAGAGTCAGAGTCAGCCGGGCGATTAAGATGAATGTTAAAGTCACCGAGTATAAGACAATGGACAGTGATACAAGATCTGTAAGGTCGTTAAATAAGATAAGTGATGGGGCAACTGAACCTGGACTGTATAAATCACAAGTTCCAGAGGGAAAGGTGTTGATAATCTGCATATGAGTAATTCGAACGAGTTGTAGCGGATGTTAATGTATATTTTACGTAGAGACATTGGGTGACGAGAAATGGCAACAATATCGCCATGTTTCGAAGCAGTAGATGTATGAAAGGCAATTTGACGAGCTGATTCAACTATTGAACAACTAGAGCGACATAGACGACGAATAGCAAGATCGTCGGAGTTAGAGTGCCAGGAATCTGTAATGCAGATAATATCGATAGATAATAGATCGAAGATATCGAGGAGCATATCAGCTTTATGAAGAGTGGAATGAGTGTTGAATAGACTAAGACGAAAAGTATGCTTAGGAGCGTGATCGACTAGCGAAGAAGACAA
The DNA here is from genome assembly GCA_012934845.2 of Pomphorhynchus laevis. NCBI lineage: Eukaryota > Metazoa > Acanthocephala > Palaeacanthocephala > Echinorhynchida > Pomphorhynchidae > Pomphorhynchus > Pomphorhynchus laevis. The sequence continues at coordinate 1,075 of WNNJ02000891.1, read as the reverse complement.
GGGGGAGAGACGGGACGCCATCGAATATTTGGCCTTGTGCGTACAACGTGAAAATTTTTGTTGATTTGACGTATAGATAAGGATGACTCGTCGTTTGTTTCACGTCGATGTTTCTCAATGCGAGCTAAATTGAGATGAGCAATATCAGAAGGGGAGCCGTCAGGAAAGCTACGACAAGTAGATGAAGTGGTAAGAAGTTTAAAACGTTGGGAGACTACCGAAGATGCATGTGAACTATGTCGGAAAACTATTTTTAAGAGTGGAGGACAGATGATTGGATTTAGTGGATTTGTTTAAACGAATAAAGGATACAGGAGCGATATTATTGAAGAGTGATGGGTTATTATCATGAAGAATGGTTGCTAGGATAGACCTGTAAGCAGATACATCATCATCGAGGCGAGATTGTGGACAAGCAGATTCGGAAAGCTTTAAGTTTGATATGATTATACAGCGATCGCGCGAAGGAAAACGATTTCGTGGAAGTGGTGGACGGACAGAGCTGGTAGGAGTCGAGGTAGATGAGCAGATAGAAGTGGAAATGACAGGGGTGCTTGATAAAGAATTAATATTGGTTGGAGCAAGTGTGACAGGAGCGGTGTGTTGAATCGGTTGATCAGAGATGTGACTGGAAATGAATTTGAAGGAATGATGTAAATTATTTGGAAGTATTACGTGTGAGGTAGAGTAAGTAGAATTAAGATGGGTTGCGGAATGTGTGACAGGAGTGAAGTGTTCAATCAGTTATTATTATTATTATTATTATAATAAGCCTATCCACATTGTTATGAAATATTGGGCCCATTTGAGGGTAACCTAACTTGTAAATTTTACTTTTTGATAATAATAATTATTAAAAAAAAAAAAAAAATAATAATAAGCCTGCAACATGCAAGATGCATTTCAATGTGCATTCGCGGTCCCAGATCAGCAAGAAACCGACCTGCGAACTATCACACTGTAGAGTGGTGATATAATTGTAATATAATTGTATTGATGATATTATTATTGTAGAGATAATGTCGTTGGAAATAAATAAACATTTTGTTGTAAAAAAAAAAAAAAAAATTATTAA
>WNNJ02000890.1:0-15549 GCA_012934845.2 Pomphorhynchus laevis | reverse complement strand
AATATTAAAAATTAATAGTCTTTTTTGAAAATATTCAATAAATTAATGTTTTATTGAAGATAAATTTTTTATTTTTTTGATAGTGGATTCTTACATTTAATTATCTTCACCGACACTCACTTTCATCCTCTAATTAAAAATACGAGATAAAATGTCACAAATCACAAAATAAATATCAATAACGTTGATGCTATTGATAGCAGTTTTATCTTTCAAAATAAAAGCGTTTAATTAGCAGTATTTCACTAAATAAGTTCATTTAGCTAACTCTCATTTATTAATCTGCAACCAGCAATTCTTTAGGTCCTTTACAATTAGTTTCATTCAGTGCAGAAAATCACAGTTCACACAAATAATATATTCAGAACGTAATTTTAAATTAAACTGCTAGTAGTTCACTTAGTTCACTAGTAGTTCACTTGGTTCACTACTAGTAGTTCACTAGTAGTTCACTTGAAATTCAGAAAAATTAACGTTAAAGAAACTTATTATCCGTACCGAATTTTCTTTTGATCAATAAATTTTTTTTCTATTGTTTGTCAGTATTTTTTGGCTTCGCATATTCAAAAACTGTTCAAACCCAATTTTGTTGTTCATCCTCCAACGATGAAACATACTTAACTAAGGTTGCCAAGTAAATGTGTTTAACTTTGAATAGCCATAAACAAACTTAAGTAAGAAATAAGTAAAGTTTGTTTACTTAAACAAATATTGTTTACTTAGGTAAGCAAACAATAAACAATAAACAAATCAAAATTATGAAAAAATACATGCTTAACTGAAAATGAACAGACTGATTAATTATGACCAAAACAGTGTAAACACGTTGTATCCGTATACTCGAAATTTTAATAAATTTGAAAACACATGCAAAGACTTAATTCAAATTTGTATATTAGGTCAACATTTGTCTTAGGTAAACAAAGTTATGCTTTTTTACTTAAACGCTGGTTTAAATTAACAAACTTTACTTATTTTTACTTAAGTTTGTTTATGGTTGTTTAAAGTTCTTGGTTTTCGTATCTAAGCTGGTTTTTTATAGCTTTGAACTATAACAATAAACAATGAACAAATAAACAATAAACAATTAACAAATCCACATTATGATAATAATTTATATTATTTAGGCACCTAAATATATTTTTATAATTAAATTTAATATAATTATATTTTTATAATCCTTTAAATCTCAGTTACTGAGATTTAAAGGATTATAAAAATATAGGTACCTAATAAATTATTAGGCACCATAATATAATTATATTATATTATTTATATTGTTTATTCAATAAACAATAAACAATAAACAATAAACAATGAACAAATCAAAATTATGAAAAAATACATGCTTAACTGAAAATGAACAGACTGATTAATTATGACCAAAACAGTGTAAGCACGTTGTACCCGTATACTCGAAATTCTAATAATTTTGAAAACACATGAAAAGACTTAATTCAAATTTGTATATTAGGTCAACATTTGTCTTAGATAAACAAAATTATACTTTTTTTTACTTAAACGCTGGTTTAAATTAGAAACTTTACTTATTTTTTACATAAGTTTGTTTATGGTTGTTTAAAGTTCTTGGTTTTCGTATCTAAACTGGTTTTTGATAGCTTTGAACTATAAATAAGAACAAAAATCAATTTTGTTTTCAATGACCAAAACTCGAATGCTTAAAATATAAAAAATGCATTTAAAATTAAAATAATATATTATATAAACACTTTAAAACAAAAATGTCTAACATGTTTAATGTATTTTTTGAAGAATTAATACCACGTGCACATAACACGTATTTTTACGTCTGGGTAATACGTCATTAGCATGTATTTGGACCTGTTGCAATGTTGGATCGAGGAATAGGGCTAAAATATGATAACATAGCAGTTCCTCCTGACGACCCTTAATCCTTATTATAATACAACGTCTGTTATTTATTAGTCAATTTATAAAAAATTTATTACGATTTGAAGTTTCAATTTTAAATTTTTAGGCATAAATTATATAAAATATTATATAATAATTATGTATTATTTATAATTATTTATAATTATTGAATTATAAATAATATAACACTTGAAAAGGAATATTGCAATAGTCTGAAATTTTTGAACAATAATTTCTTGTTTTATTATTCCTCTCGATGTTAAAACGCCCAGTGCAATATAAGAAAACATCGAACGTATCATTGGACAATTATTTATAATTATTTATTATTTAATTATTTATTTTTTATTTAGCATTATTTTTAATTTATTAATAATATAAAATACGTTGACTCAGTTAACTGATATTTGCTAAACTTAATTAAGGATAATTCGAAATCACATTAGCAAGTTCAGTGTGAAACAACCGTCACATTTAAGAGACTTTGTAAATATAAAAGGTAAGTTGTATGTGAATTGTTAAAATAAATTAGTTTTGAAAATATGCTAAGGATCTTTGAATTTATTTATTAACTTATTATTTAAGGGAATTGACTGTGGAAATAAGCACAGATAATGAACAAATATTATCTTTCAATATGTAAAAAATTACAAATGGCTTAAATCCTTTATTAGTGGAGAGAGTGAAGAAAATATTTATTTAATCTCGAATTTTCAATAGCCTACTGCTATCATCATCAGGAGTAAATGTTACAAAATATTTTTTACAAGTATTTTGTAACATTTACTCCTGATGATGATAGCAGTAGGCTATTGAAAATTCGAGATTAAATAAATATTTTCTTCACTCTCTCCACTAATAAATAATCCAATATGAGTGAACAATCAATTTATAATGGCTTAAATCCTCTTTTATAAATAAATTACATAATTTACCAACATAATATTTTTATGGAACTTCATGTTTTTATGACTAAGAAAATTAAGTCCATGGATAAATAAGGATATTACGTTTTAACTCACTTGATTGATATTTTGTTAACCAAATTTTAACCATGTTTCATCCTACGACTACCGTAAGAACAGTATAATTCATTTATAATCTTATTCATTTATTGAATAAAATTATTAATTTTATTTAAACTGTTATAAAAAAAATTTAAATTTTATAAAATTTAAATTTTTTAAATTTTATAAAATTTAAAATTTAAATTTTAATTTAAATTTTATAAAATTTAAATTAAATTTTTAATTTTATTTAAACTGTTGTTTTCATGAAAGTTAGTTTTATAGATCTTTTGGTCTTTTATTATTTCATACCAATTAAGTACGGAAATACATACTAAATTTATTATGCATGAATGTATACTGAGCAGTCATATATACTAAAATGGAAAATATTCATGGATTAATCTAAATAATCAAATTTTATAAAAGGAAATACATCATTAGCATGTGTTTGATTCCACTGCTATGTTTGGTTGATAAATAGGGGTCGAAATATGATAATATAGCAATTCCTCCTAATGACTTCTGATATTTAATCAAATACATGATATATAATCTACTAATTGATTCATAAAAATACGGAGCTATAAAAATCCAAACTAAAAAATCAATGAAGTGAGACTGATAGAAGAGAAATCAAAGCCTTTACATTGATTCAATAGTATCGTAAACATGATCGTTTTGTAAATTACTAAGATAAGCACTGATTAATATCTAAAAGTGATTTTATAATATTAATTATCTCAATTGTCCAATTTATATTAATTATATATACTATTAAACAGATAATCACATTTATTTAAAGTGGTATTTCAATATATATAGAGTGGATGATAACAATAAATCTTAAGATATCAGCTTGTTGAATGCCATAATGCTAAAAACTGTTTGCATTGTTGGTTAGATAATGTTGTATTGTTGGGATCTCTGACGGTGTACACTCACTTAATAAAGTTTATCTGCGTTTCTGATTTCTATCAAAGATACAATATATTTGTTTGATTTCAAAATAATCAATGTTATCACCATTAATGATAAATTACTAAGTAAAAAACGATTGATTTATTATAAACATAAGTGTATTTGAGTGATTAAACACATATTGATTAATGTAATGGCTTCAGAGGGAAATCAATAAAAAAGGGAAAAAGGGAAAAAAGTATTATCCGAAACCCGATTGAGCAGCGGCCGTTCTTCGCAATGACCGTTTATATTTATCCTTACTGTTTTACCTGAGCAAAATAGCATTTAATACTGAATTAAAAACAAATTCATATGCGAAACAATATGTTAATAATTTTTAAAAATATTAAATGAACGAATAAAGAAAGAAAAGGTTTTACTGCAAAAATAACATTATATTTCGACTGATCTTAATATCATCTTCAAGAAATTAGATAAGTTTTTTAGACAAACGTTTGTAATAATTTTCTGAAGATGATAGCAGGAGCTATCGAAATATTGTGATCCTTTTATAATTAACGATTTTACTCACTTTCTTCGTTCCTGTAAATTTATAAAAAATAAGAAGAAAAACTTGATATTTTTAATTACAATCTATTAATAATTTTGAAGCTGTGCTGTTGCAACACATCCTAACATTATAATATGGCATATTTATATATTTAGATCATTTTCACAAAATAAATGGTCTCAACGACTGCTGGATATCCTTTAGAAACACTGGCCCCTATTTACACGCAACAACCCTAAGCCCCTATGTTATGCATGAGCAACACGTAAGCAACCTGTGTGTTATAATTTAGAAATTAAAGAACATAAACTTACAAGTTCGAAAGTGAGTTAAGACAACAATAATTTTTTGACAAGAAAAATATGAAAATATACGATTTTTAATGTCAACCACTGATCCGGGTGTCGGGTAGTGGAGGCAGTGTACGAACCAAACTACTCCAGACATTATGATCCTGATCAACATAAAAGAATTTTCTTTCAGACAGCCCAAGTCGTTCTTCGGCCAGTTTCGAGATTTGATCTATCCACCGGTACCGAGGTCTACCTCGAGGTCTCTTTCCAGGAGTCCGGCCCGGAAAATTCTTCGGGGAAGGCGACCCTAGACATCCTCGGAACGTGTCCTAGTCATCTCAATTGGCGTTCTTCAATGTGGAGAAGTAGCGAATTTACTCCGAGTCGATCCCGATAACAGAATTCCTAAACTCATCTCTAAGGCTAAGATCGACCACACCTCGAAAGAACCTCATTTCGGTCGCCTGTATCCGAGATCTTATCTTTTCTGTCATAACCCAAAGTTAATGACCATATGTTAAGATATGAACGAAGATTTAATGGTAAACCGAAAGATTTGTCCGAAAACTCAACTCCCGCTTCACCATGACAGACCTGTACAAAGAACGAATTGCTACGTTAGCTGAACAGATCTGCTTCTCATACTCCCTGATGTTCTGCCGTCCCTTGAGAACAATACCCCAAGATACTTGAAGTCCTCAACATCAGGAAGAAATTTGATCTCAATCCGGGTTGACATTGACATTTGAATCAGAGACGAACACATAAAGACAGTCTTGGAGGTACTAACAAACATCAATCCTACTTTTCATTCCATCGTAAATCGATCTGGTAGGCATTGTACGTATTCAGGACAAGAAACCAACAATACAATATCATTTGCAAAAAGAAGGATGGTATCCTGATGGAACCGAACTGAAGACCGACATTCGACAGAGCAGCCCGTCTCGTAATTTTGTTCATGTAAGCAAGGAACAAAGTGGAGACAAAAGACAACCCTGATGAAACCCAACGCCTCCTGGAAATGATTCAGACTTCCTACCTAGAACGCGAACACAACTCATACTTTCTTCATACAAAGAAGCCACAGCTACCCGACGATATTATAGTACTCCATAACATTAGTACATCCCACAAGCTCTTTCGCGGAAATCGGTCGAACACCTTCGCCAAATCTACACAGCACATGTAGACCGGTAGAGCGAACTCCCAAGACTGTTCGATGATAGCTGAAAGAGTAAAGAGCTGATCCGTAGTTCCACGTCCTTGATGAAAGCCGCATTGTTTCTCTTGTAACTGTCCCTCGACTATAAGTCGGATCCTTCACTCAAGAATCCTAGCAAATAGCTTATCAGTTTGGTTAAGAAGAGTGATGCCCCGATAATTAGAACACACTTTTCAGTCACCTTTCTTAAAGATCAGTACCACCACCCCAGTTCGCCATTCATTAGGAACTTTGCCCGACTTCAATGCAACGTTGAAGATCCGTGATAGCAACTTCATGCCTACAACGTCGAGAACTTTTATCGCTTCAAGTATAATATCATCTACTCCAGAAGACTTGCCATTACGAAGTTTTTAACAACATCAATGACATATTCCAAATAGATGAGCTCTCCCGTTGGTTCGAAGGCTCTACTTCTACAAGAGAAGGCATATCCACCGGATTAAGGAAATTCCTAAAATGCTCTTTCTAACAACCAAGAATTTGCCCAATGTCAGTCAGCGTAAACCATCTCTTGTCATAGACAGTTTGAGGATTTTTCTGCTTTCCAACACGAAGGTTCTTATTGGCCCTTCAAAACATATTTGAAGCTGACCTATAATTAAGTTATAAGTGCTCTGCGAACGTCTCCCAAGCAGACTTATTCGCTTCGGTAACTGCTCGAGCTGAAGCTAATTTTGTCCTTCGGTACTTGTCTACAGCTTCCACTGATATATTAGACGAAGTTGTCTTGTAATCCAGCTTCTTCTTTTGATCCAAATCACTAACTGTTGGTATCCATCAAGCAGTTCAAGGATTCCCTCCGCGACAAGCACCTAAGGCCTTCGAGCCACAACTTTTCACAGTTGCTTTGGCAAACGAGGATTTGAACATCCCCCATTACTGATCAATTTTCTTTATCTCTCCTGGCAACCGAGATAAGTCCTTCCGGATGTAGCCAGAAAACGTCTTTCGACAGAAACATCTACTAGACGTTCCCAACGCACCCTCAACCAACGCTTAGTTTTACCAGGCTTGTCTAGCATCAGATCCTGACATCAAAGCTTACCAACTACAAGATAGTAATCGATTGACTGCTTAGCCCTTCTGAGCCCTTCTTCACATAACGTCGCAGATCAGATGAAGCAATTACAAAATCGATTATTGATCTTTGAGTAAAAAAATCCTGATGCCATTGCATATATAAATCTCCTTATGTTCAAACACAGTGTTGTTTATGCACAAATTGCTACGAGAACAAAAGTGCAATAATTCAACACCACTCGCATTCAGATCGGAGAGTCCTTTCCTCCCCAACACTCTCCTCCAAGTGTTACTGTCGCTACCAACATGAGTATTAAAGTCACCCAATAAAACGAGGGAATCTCCCATAGGAATACTTACTATCAAGAAGAGTTTAAATATCTTCAACTAAGACTGCTTATTCCGAGATAATGTTGGGAGCATACACACAGCAGTTATCCCTTTTCCCACTTTGACTAAAGTCTCAGAAACGCCAACCTTTCGTTCACTGGGTTAAACCTCTCTGCCCCAAACCCTACACCCGCCTGCCGTCGCTTTCCGTTGGTAACTCCCGAATAGTCCAAGTCAAACTTTGATCCAAAAGTTTAGTTTCAGTTCCAGAATAATGAAGAGAAGTCAGTCCTACTATTTCAAAACCGAAGGGAACCATCTTTCCAACTAATTCTGGTTTATTCCCCGCCAGCTAGATGACATTCCATGTTCCTACATGAAGTCTATTCGCTTCGGATGTTGATGCCACTTTGGCTGTCTTCGTACAACCGCCCGGTAACATGAAACCCGACAATGAAAACTGATATTGTCAGTTGTGAGTTAACCAATGTTAATCGCACCTAATTCAGTTTTCGTAATTTTTTTGCTTGTCATTTTTAATGTCTTGATTTGGTTTGTTTGGCTATCTCCCATTCCCGATATCCTTTGATAATCCAACATCGCTAATGTTAGGAAACAGGCCTCCGAGACTCTCTTACACATTTTTGTACATTGTCCAATCCGCCGTTGGAGTCATCGGAATGATTGTGTTTGTTCGCCTATCTCCTGTTCCCGATATCATTTGATGATCCAACATCGCTGAGGTAAGTAAACAAATCACCGTCACTCTATTCCGCCTATTCGTCTATTGTCCAATCCGTCATCGGAATCACCGGAGGGATCTGTGATAGTATATGAAAGGATTATCCCTACGGCTGATGCAATCTGACTAGTTATTTAGTCGCCGATCGACTAATGTCGAATAGACGTTACCTAGGCCGCTTCACGAGTAGGTTAATTGTCAATAGATGCCAGCTTAATACTTAATTGACTGTCACCTAGCGGCCCAAGTTTAAACAAGTAAATGCAACAAATTATATTGCTATCTTATAAAACAAAAATGTTTATTTGACCACTTTTATCGAGTGCTTAAAAATAATAATTCTAGCTTATAAGCATTTTATAACCTACAAATGAGCATTTTCGGCATGTTTGCAATAAATAACCTATAAATGAAGGGAATTGTTCGCATAAAAAGATTTTGCATCACTAAAATCTTACGTATGGAAGAAGCTTTATCAAAACTCTAATTACAAATTGAAATTTATATACAATTAATCATTCGTTGAAGAATTGCAAGGTAGGGAATTTATTTGAAAAATTTTACAAATTTTCAGTCGCTCCTAGCGACCTTCTTCAGGCAAAAAAATCAAAAATTCAAACAGTAAAATCACAACTACACAACACATATACACTACAACAAAAACATCAAAGAAATTTTTACCGAAAATTACAAAACACAAGTATTGAAGTTCAATTGGATAAAAATTGGCTAAAAAACACTAAAATAATAAAACACGAATAAAATAGATAAAACACTAAGGAATTCAAAACACCATATAAAACAAAATCAAATAAAAATACAAATCAATCCAAAAACTACATGTTTATTCCAACTGCAAACCGTATTGTGGCAATCTCAAAATAATGTCTGCTTTATTGCCTTCAAAGACTTTGCCACATTCTTGTCTTAAGAAAAGGGCTTCCTTAATTGTTCTAATTTTCTTATTCGTCGCTTGGCAAAGAACTTCAGAACCATCATAATTAATTATGTGATCACTGTGACCACAAATATATTATTCAAACGGGTTAAAAGCTGGAAACACGTATAGGACAGCACCGTCGGTATATAAAAACGATCAACTCATCATCAGCGGTCTTCAATCATTGCAAGAACAGTGATCACATAATTAATTTTGATGGTTCTTAAGTTCTTTGCCAAGCGACGAATAAGAAAATTAGAACAATTAAGGAAGCCCTTTTCTTAAGACAAGAATGTGGCAAAGTCTTTGAAGGCAATAAAGCAGACGTTATTTTGAGATTGCCACAATACGGTTTGCAGTTGGAATAAACATGTAGTTTTTGGATTGATTTGTATTTTAATTTGATTTTGTTTTATATGGTGTTTTGAATTCCTTAGTGTTTTATCTTTTTTATTCTTGTTTATTATTTTAGTGCTTTTTAGCCAATTTTTATCCAATTGAACTTCAATACTTGTGTTTTGTAATTTTCGGTAAAAAATTTCTTTGATGTTTTTGTTGTAAGTGTATATGTGTTGTGTAGTTGTGATTTTACTGTTTGAATTTTTGATTTTTTCCCTGAAGAAGGTCGCTAGGAGCGACTGAAAATTTGTAAAAGTTTTCAAATAAATTCCCTACCTTGCAATTCTTCAACGAATATGGGTGGAAATTTTTACCAACACAATTAATCATTCATTTTATATATTAGGAACTATAAGTAGTTAAAATACCAGTGTTTAACAGTGTTAAACTGTTCGGCACCAGTGTCTGAAAAAGTCTTAAAATATTATTTATAACCTTAAGTCAAGCAAATTCCACGATAATGCATAAACAATACATGTGTGTGATATGACATATCGCATGTATATTAAGATCATCACCTATCACACAGCGAGCTGTCTTTATGATGTCAACTCATGTCAGGTTGATTTTGTAGCGGTGTTATTTAATAGTGTTTATAAGAAACCGTATAAAATATTACAATATTGTTATTGTTTGACCCTCATTCACCATGACTTTAATAATCCAATTAAACAATTTTATTAATTTTATTATTACTTAATATAATATAGTCGTGGATCCGCTACGGATGACTGAGAATTTAATGAATAGAGTCTTAAATTTAATGATTATATTAGGGCCCATTTGCGGGTAACTTTTTGATTGTGATTTTTAATTGTATATTATTATTTTATAATAAAAACTTGTGTTTAAAAAACTTAATATAATATTGTAAAGAAAATTTGTAAAGAAAATTGTAAAGAAAATTTATAAAGAAAATTGAGTTCCAAAATATGGATCGTTATGGCCAAGTCTGCATCAATGTGCATCCGGGCTGCACGATCAACGAGGGGCCATTTTACTAGTTATGGTACTCGACAAACGGCGTACACTGAGTTTTATTAATTGAAACTTATCACAGTCAAATTTTTATGGTTATTGTTTATTTTTCTTTTGCTATAAATAAATGCTTTCTCTAAAAAACTAAATATAATATAGTTATTATTACTAAATATAATATAAGAACTGTATATGTACAGAACCAATGAAATATGAACACGTCAGATCCTGTAAGAGAGGAGGGTTACCACCAATCCACCATGATGCTGTTCGAGACATTATTGCACATGCTTTATCTGATTGTTGCTCGAGCGTCGAAAAAGAACCATTATTGTCCACAGTCCATGAGTCTATATGCTTTGAACGTGAAACCACAACAAGGGATTTTCAGTCCCGCCTGGACATTGTCTGCTACGGACTTGAGAGTGAACGATTTGAGCTAACGTTATTTGACGTTACCATCTTCTCAATTTTTGCTCAATCGTCCTTTAATCGACCTCCGACCACAACGTTCACTTACAACGAATCTCGCAAAACCGCTTAATACGCCGAGAGAGTAGATATTATTGAGGACGGACGGTTCATTTCTCTTGCTTTATTGATATCCGGTGGCATTTGCGATAGGGCTCTAAAAGCAATAAAATATTCGCATTCTTTCTTTCACAGGACAATCTGGGTGACTATGGTAACAGACTTGTTCATTTAAAGAGAAAGCTGTCTTTCGCAATAACAAGATCCGCGTCGGCTTGTCTTCGTGTCCCTCAATCAACACGATCGCGACTCGTTCACAATAAGTGTAAAAAACATATCAAAAAATTATCGTCATCACGTTCAAAAACCCATTTGAGGGTAATCTTCGAATTGTAATAAATAATTTTCTATTTAAAAAAATAGAATATAGTTATTGGTGACAATGACACAGAGAATAATAACTATTGATATATTCTTATGTGATTTATTCATAATTTAATTCAAAACATTATAAATTACAATTTCATATTTAATACGACGATTTGCATAGCTATATGCTAACGAACTAACCTAACTTCGTTATAACGATCTTCTTACCTAATTTATATTGTTGTAAGTAACATAATATTCATAACGGAATTAAGCAAATGTGTTAGCTTAATAAAATATTTCATTGTTTCGAATTTTTACTCTGAAATTGAATCCCGACTATATTAATACTAGAGAAAAATAGAGCGCATAGCGAATTAAAACAAAGTAAATATATATATTTTTTATTATAGTACAATGTTTCACACAGGATGGTGTGATTACTATCAAAATTGTCATTATTAAAATGCCCTCTCTGTCTCCATGTTTCGAGGAAAATATGATTATTATATGCTACGTTGGGTCGTGGAATACGTGCCGAATGTTTTGCGGAAAAAATGACTACTATATGCTATTTTGGGTCGAGGAATAGGGACCGAATCTGATAGCATAGCAGTTCCTCCAGAAGACCTGTAATCCTTATACCCTCTCTGTATCCATGTTTTGAGGAAAACGATTATTATATGCTACGTTGGGTCGTGGAATACGTGCCGAATGTTTTGCGGAAAAAATGACTACTATATGCTATTTTGGGTCGAGGAATAGGGACCGAATCTGATAGCATAGCAGTTCCTCCAGATGACCTATAATCCTTATTATGATACATCGTATATTATTTATTAGTCAATTCATAAATATTGACTTTTGGTCGAGGGATTGTCTTATTCCTCGATCAATTGACTATTGGTCGAGGAATAGGGGCATAAACCTGATAACATAGTAGTTCCTCCTGATGACATCTAATTCTCATTCTGATTAATAGTATGTTATTTATAAGTCAATTCAAAACAATTGACTTTAATTTTAAATTTCAATTTCAATTTTAACTTGATATAAATATAAACTGTATTAAATCTTTTATACTTATTATTTATTATTTATCTTTATTTTTGAATTAATAAAATACATAGATTCAGTCATCTAATTATCAAGTTTTTTAACACTGGATATCCTAAATTTACAGACTCTATTCGCGAATCAAACAACTTGTTTGCTGCAAAGAAATATCATCACCCTTTGACTTTATTTACAGGTTTTCATTCAGTTTTAAACGACAAATGTAAAATTTAGTTTGTACCTAATAACTAAGTTATGCCAATTTATTATTTGAAATTTAGTCATTCTCATCATTAACATATCCACCTGGTATGGTTTCAAATAGTTGGCAGCAAACATCACGTAACACTCGTTATCAATCGTGTAAATTCAATGTGGGATATATTGGACTTTGCAATGAAGCAATTGATATGCCATTTGTATATCCATCGATAGGTAAAATAAAATGTTCCAGCATAAATAACTTTAATAATATATTTTAAAATATGTAAATCAACACATTGCGCATGTACTTTCATAACCTACTTGTGCATGGATCTGTTTGGATAGGATGATTTAAGTTTATTTTCAAGTGATGATATATTAATGTTATGACGTCTTCATGACGTTATGAAAGTAGTATATGACGTAATGTCAGTAGTATTTGCAATTAGCATTTCAGATCGAAGCGATAAATCACCCTCGTAGCCAATTGTCGTAAGTACAAACTGAAAATGCATAGTATAACTCATATTTTTCATCAAACTGATCGTGGCTCACAATAATAATAAAATAAAGGTTTTGCTAAATAACAATATAACTGAAAACTCCTGGGGACGTTATATTAATAAAACAGATTTTTAATACAACTTTTTAATTAACATGAACAGTAAAGTGTAAACCTGCATGCTTTTTACAACCTTCGTCGAGAAGCTTAACCCGGAATACGCCTAGCCCCCCCCAATAAGGCGTTTCGACCATAGGCTACTCATTACTACAGGGTGTCTCAGTTCAGTGTGGCCCTGTAGCTACACAACTTCGACAGTACTTTATCCTCAGTAAACTCCTAAAAGGAATTCACTAAGCGCACGCTCCTCCACCGATGACCAGCCTTACATCTGATATGGTTTGCGTAAGCAGTGGCTTCACAGGACAGCAGTGTGCTGATGCAGTAAGTAGTAAGCTGATGAAAGAAGGAATGATAGTACACGTGCTGTCCAGTGAAGCCACTGCTTACGCAAACTATATCAGATGTAAGGCTGGTCACCGGTGGAAGAGCGTGCTCTTAGTGAATTCCTTTCAGAGGTTTACTGATGATTAAGTACTGTCGAAGTTGTGTAGCTACAGGGCCACACTGATGAGACTACGCTGTAATGATGAGTATACTAGGGTCGAAACACCTCATTGGAGGCTAGGCGTCTGTGTTAGGCGCATTCCGGGTTAAGCTTCTCGACAAAGGTTGTTAAAAAACATGCAGGTTTATACTTTCCTGTTTGTTATTAAAAATTTGTATTGAAACTATATAACTGATAAAAATTTAGAAACATGCAGAAAAAATTATAAAAAATTTAGAAACATGCAGTAAAAACACAAATTAAATAAATTGTCCATTGCAGTCGTATCATTTCATTCATCTTCCTTCTTATCATTACGGCCTCAGGTCCAGAGGGATCTGAGGCATTCGGTCGTACCAGCGCGCCGACTTCTGACTGAACCATTCGGGGTCTTTCACCCCCTAAGAATCCAGTCGAGATGGACTATGGTCGGTAATCTGGAGATGTGGAGCTTGAGAAAACTTAGTCTTTGATGAGGGACGTCCTCTTGAAAATAAGACTAATCCCGAGATAGCCTAAGTACCTCAGAGACAGTACTTAGGTTTACCCATTTTATGACAAATGCTGGGCCCATTTCAGAGCCCACCTGGCTCGATTCAGGATACGTTTAACTCTATCTAGGTCAGCTTTCGACGACCAATTCACCGTAACGGTGAAACCCATATATTTTACTCGACTTGTGAAGATGGGAAGTGGTTGAGTGCATGCTAATTTCATTTGCATGCCTTCTTATCTCTTAACTATTGGTATCTAGTCTATACGATTACCAACCGCTTCGGTAAATCACTTTCCCAGGAATCCATTTACTCTTTCTTTTATGTCTGTTCTATACTGACTGATGATTACAAAACTCTGTTATAGGGGATGTCATATCATGACGCCTATTTTAAGCTGAGCTGGTGTTCACTATTGTAGATGCGAGTAACGCTCTAAAATTATTTCGGTTTTATATTTATTCGGATGGTGCTATGATGAATTGCTAAATATTGCTAAAAATATAAGGGAAATTCGGAGAAATTAACGAGTCTCTTAAATGTCCCGACAAATCGCTCTACTAACCTATTCATTTGTGGGTGATATGGCGTTGTTCTTATGTGTCAAATTCCACTGCTTTCGCAAAACCTAGCAATTTTCCAGGATTGAAAAAGCGGCCCGTTGTCAGTAATTATTTGTCTTGGAATTCCAAGTCTCGAAAATATCGTTTATGTTTGCTACTGAAATTGCAATGTACTGTCCCAAATTCTTGTAGGTATATTCCATTTATACATCGGTGCATTTCGAACGACTGATCTATGTTGATGGCAGTGGTTACAGTGTTGAAGACGTACCTCGATATCGACCCAATCGACGGCCACCAGCAATGGATTCTCGACAAATCAGATCAGCTAACTGAGTCTACTTATTTTATATTATTTATAATTTAAAAATACCACTACAATAATATTCCGCTCTCAACCGATAACTTATTTCGTCTTTCAGAAAGTGTTTTTAGATGCGATGATGTATGAAGTAGCCAATCACTGATTATATATCTTTTCACAAGTAATATCTAATTATTTTTGAAGATGTCATCTATTAACTGATGCGATGAGAATCCCACTTGCTGTGGGTTATCATCTCTTAACATGTGAACATTTCTTCGGGCTCTTATGTTTAATTAAATATAAACGTGATATGGTATTCGCGATTGTATTATATTTCCTATATATGTCGTATTGAGCTAATATCAGCTCTCATCGTATCAGCATTTAGTTCGTAATTTTACGAATATTCATATTAATAAAGAATTATTAGAGATGAATCAAAGAAAAAAGGAAATTTTTTATTGATATTTCGCTAACCTCTGTTAGCATCTCCAGAAAATTACAATAATAAAAAATAAAATTATAATTATAATACAATTTATTAATAAATATATTAATAAATTGAAAATATTTATAAAATATTATATAAAATTTATATATTTATAAATATAAAATATTTTAATAATAAATTATATTATATAAATAATATTTGAATACTTTAATATTTAAATA